>PVJC01046841.1:0-13137 GCA_004026665.1 Murina feae
CTATCGTTCAGAATTGAGGGTTGGATAAAGACCTTCACAGACAAGAAAAAGCTAAAAGAGTTCATCACCACCCAACCAGTATTATATGAAATGCTGAAAGGTATCCTTTGAGAATGAGGAAGAAGAAAAAGGAAAGTAAAAATTATGAACAACAAATATATATCAACGAGTGAATCTAAGAATAAAGTGAATAAAAAATCAGATGAACAGAATAAACTGGTGAATAGAATAGAATTAGAGGCATAGAAAGGGAGTGGACTGACAATTTTTGGGGGTTAAGGGTGTTGGGGGTGCGTGAAGAGAATGGACAATAATTGTACACCTATGGATGAGGACAGGTGGGGGGGCAAGGACAGAGGTTGGGGTGGGAAATGGGAGGAGTGGAGCTATAGGGGAAAAAAGAGGAACAAGTGTAATAATCTGAACAATAAAGATAAATTAAAAAAAACAAACAAAAAAAACAAAATTGGTGAACTCATCACCAAAGTTAAAAATAAAAATAGAGTATTACCAGTAAAAAAAAAAACAACAAAAAAAACCCCACAACAACAACAACCAAAAAAAAAAAAAAAAAAAAAAAAAAAAAAAAAAAAAAAAAAAAAAAAAAAAAAAAAAAAAAAAAAAAAAAAGAAACTGAAATAATATCTGAAGCTAAACTGGGAAAATTCTTACTATAGTTAATTTGCTATGTTGAAAAATTATCAAGAATGAAAAATTTTTATATTTTACTCAAACACTTATAAAGTGGAACCACCTTTTCTCTCCTGAATGATATTCTTTATTACCTTGCTCCAAATATTCAGGCAATCTTAAAACCCATTGCTGCCTCCAGTTCCTGTTGTCCCATTCAAAACAAACCCCTCAAAGACAAACATAAATAAAGAGCTACAGACATCAGTTTTATTGTTAACTTTTTAGCAGGCAGCAATGGTAACATCTATATGATAAATGACGAATAGCTGGCTCTGATCAACATATATCACCAAAATAAGTAAGGTAAGTTGACCTTTTTTATTTTACTTACCAGAGGCCCGGTGCGTGAAATTTGTGCACTGGCAGGGTCCCTAGAAGCTGCCAGCTGCTGGCCTGGTACTCCCTCCCTTCCCCTGGCCGGCTGCTGCCGCTTGCCAGGGCCTCCCTCCCTTCCCCCACTCGGCCCCGCCCCCTGGTCAAAATCCAGTTTGAGGAGATAATTTGCATACTATGCTTTTATTATATAGGATTTTAAAATTCCAAATATTTTGGGATGAATGTTCTAATACTGCCATATACAAACCAGCATTTAAGAACTTTACAGCTCTAATATAGCTACCAGATAATATGTTGCAACATCTTCCAATGTTAATTTTTTTTCCTTTGTCTAAATACTTAATAAGATGTACTGATGAAAATATAGATATACTAAATAATTAATTTGATTTTTTTCCTCTTGAACTTATAAAATTTAACTGATGGAAATTTCAGAAATATAAAAATCAGCAGAATTGTATTTTATCCCTTGCCCCTTTTGGAATCATAGGCTTAATGAGTAGTAGCAGCATCTTACATTTATAAGAGCTACATGATTTATAAATAACTTTTAATTGAAATTTTAACTGATGTAATTACAGCTTCAATATGTGGTTATAAGAAATAATACAGAGAGATCCCTTGTGCATGTAATTTGATCAAGCCAAAAAATATGGAGAAATACTGAAAACTGGGAAATAACAGTGATATTGTAAATACAAACTCTGATATCTTTGTAAGCTGTGATCGTATATATTTTATTTCTTACAAATGTTACTTTCAATGTGAAAAGTGTGTTATTAAGCTCATGGTAAAATTATCAATTTATAAAAAATATGAGTAAGTTCATCAGAACAATGAGATACTGGCTAGAAGCTCTTCAATTTAAAAATAGACACTTTACAAATATATTCACATTCTGAAATTGCTCTGATAGCACCATCTGTTTATAAAACTTTGTTCTTACTATTCAACAATAATCAATAACATTTTAAAAGATTTTAGTCTATTCAAGTTGCTCTTTCAATAGGAGACCAAAAAGATATGGTTTTAAAGAATTGTTTCTTCTAGTACCTATTATTGAGATATACATTATCTTGAGCCCTAGCTGGTCTGGGTCAGTGGATAGAGCGTAGGCCTGGGGACTGAAGGGTCCTGGGCTTGATTCCCGTCAAGGGCACATGCCGGGGTTGCAGGCTCAATACCCAGTAGAAGGCATCCAGGAGACAGCCAATCAATGATTCTCTCTCATCACTGATGTTTCTCTCTCTCCCTCTCTCCCTTTCTCTCTGAAATCAATAACAACATATTAAAAAAAATCTCTCAATATGATGAATTGTAGGTTAATTCAACATTTCAGAGAGACCACAGGGAAGTAGAGTATGACAGAAAATTGATTTGAAACTTGAAACACATTTTCCTAAGACATAATGATTATGTTCCTCAATTACTAGTCCCTGAAAGCACATTAATTTAATAAATTGCTAAAATATGACCCAGATAGTATTATTTCTATGACTCTAATAATAAATCATAGAACATTTCTTCATCTATGTACCATTTAACACTTGGTATTTCTTTTTTTAAAAAAAACTAATTTTATTGATTTTAGAAAGGAAAGGAGAGGGAGATAGCGATAGAAACATCAATGATGAGAAAGAATCTTTGGTTGGCTGCTCCTGCATGCCCCCAACTGGGGATTGAGGCTACAACCTGGGTATGTGCTCAGATTGGGAATCAAACTGTGACCTCCTGGTTCATGGGTTGACTGATGCTCAACCACTGAGGCACACTGGCTGGGCAACATTTGGTATTTCTGATCTAGCACTTCTTATATAGTGTTCAGGTTAGTGATCCACATTATTAAACCATACCCTTAATGGAAATTAAAGTGGCTTCTTTGGGGTTCTGTTTTTAAAAAATAACAAAAAATTTATGTACAATCTTTGATTCTTCAGAGTCTGGTTAATCATAGGCTGTGATTAAGGTTTCAAAAAAGAAGATATTGACAGAAATAGTTAAAAAGACATTTATTAAATGATAAATACCTAGAATAAATTTTTAAAAATAGTATTTAAGAATATTTTTTAAAGATTTTAAAAATAAATCTCACCTGAAAGAACTCATGTATTAAAATGAAAATACAATCTCAAATTTTTTGAATCAATTAATTTCATTATGTTAGCCAATGAAGTTCTATTAATTAAAGGGCAATTTCAAAATCATTTAAAAGATAACTAATATTTTGAATTAAAAACAGATACTTACCAAGTGGAGCTTTGAGAAAACGCCGCTCAATGCCCTGCTCTATTTGAAAGAGTGCCATTGCCAGATAATGAACCACGTTGCTCACTGATTGTGGTGTACTTGCATTTGTTGAGACAGTACTTGGAGTTTCTGTTTTTATGCTCAAAAGTCTACAATTAAAACAATGAAGAGTTTATGGTACTTAAAAACACTTTAAGGTGAGACTTGAGTACTCTCATTCATCCAAATGCTTGCTTACACCTGTGTAAGAAATAGTTTCGCCCTAGCCAGTTTGGCTCAGTGGATAGAGTGTCGGCCTGTGGACTAAAGCGTTCTAGGTCCTATTGTGGCCAAGGCCTGGGTTGCAGGCTCAATCCCCAGCAGGGGGGTGTGCAGGAGGCAGCCGATCAATGATTCTCTCTCATCACTGATGCTTCTATCTCTCCCTCTTCCTTCCTCTCTGAAATCAATAAAGAAATATATTTTTTTTAAAAAGAGAAATAGCTTCCTCAATCTCAAGGAGCTCTAATAAAATAGTAGGAAAGAGAGATATATACATGAATCAAGAGCTAATTGATGTATCGTTATTGAAGGGGTTAGAGGGCAAATATTTGGAGGAGGGGAGGTGATGAGACAAGGCAAAGGGAAAAGGCTTTAGAGAGGTGACATTGTGTTGGCCCTTAAAGGATAAGTAACTCAGGCAGCTTATCTCTGTTTCTCTTGCTTAATCTTTTACTGGGTAGGACTATATAACTGTCTCCTAACTACTTAAGATAAGCCTTCAATCTTACTCCCTTTGCAATAAATCTCCATGCTGCAGCTAAAATAGTCATTTAAAAGGACAAACCATTCACTCAAAGTCTTTGGTTTACCATCTTCCCTACCAGTATTACATCTTCCCCACATTTAGGTCAGAGCTTTAGATTTACTTCTTCTAGTATTTTCTTTGCTGCTTTCTATGTTCTACCAAGACAAAGAGCCCACCTATGAACTATATTTGCACTGGGTATTTACTTCACCCTGTTTCATAATTACTAGCTTAGTGTCTTTCTACTATTTCCTTCTACACAATAAACTCCTTAAAGGAAGATATAATAGAAAATAACTCCAAAAAAGTAAAAGTATCTATCTATTGATATAGAGGTACAGATTCTGATTATTAGTTCAAATAATATTTAAGTCTACCACAATTTACTACATTTTCCTACAGAAAAAAAAATAGAAGTGTAGAATTACTTTCTGAAATTAATAAAAATATTTTTAGACTTTTAAAAACTTGGATAAATTATCTTTTAAAAAAATAAACAAACTTTAATGTGGGAATTTCCAGGGACCTTTTATTTTATTTACTTATTTAAAAATATATATTTGTATTGATTTTAGAGAGGAAAGAAGAGAGAGAGAGAGAGAGAAACATCAATGATGAGAGAGAATCACTGATTGGCTGCCTCCTGCACGCCCCCTACTGGGGATCGAACGAGGCAACCCAAGTTTGTGCCTTGACCAGGAATTGAACCCAGCTGGTTCATAGGTTGACACTCAACCACTGAGCCACTTTGGCTGAGCTAAATTATCATCTTAGGTTGTCTTTTGGTTGCATCAGTACAAAGGAGAATAACTAGTGCCTGAGGCTTAAGCAAAATCATTTCAGTGGTTATAAGTATTAAAGTCCTCATAATAAGGTTTTAAAACAATTTTTTGAAGAAAAAGAAACATTTACATTAGAAAAAACATGAGTGGCAAGAAAAAGTGATGGTTACTTTAAAAAATTCTTTTTGTACCTGTCTTTTACTATGACCTTTGCTTGCTCATCAATTTCCATGTCTTCAACATTTTCATTCACAGTTTTAATTATCCCATTTTCCTTGTTTTCTTCAATTAACAGCTCATACCGTCCATTTTCTAATGCTGATCTCCAGATGTGTCGATCTGTAACCTGTAACAAAACTCAAATTACTAATCCTGAAAACTGGCATATGTTCTTCCTAAGGAGTATGAGTTTTAATGTACATATGAAAAACTCATGAATGTTCTAGAACATATTGTGAATCAAAAAAGGATAATAAAAATAAGATTACTAAGTGGTCAAAATGAAATTCATATCATTCACAGATGGAAGCTTTAGTACCTTACTCTCTATATAGGAAAATCATAAACAATTCTAAGATTGGTCACCTGATAGTAGCAAAAAAGTGACAGATGATAGCAAAGCAATGAATAGAACACACATATCAAACATGAATTACTTACAGATTTTAAAAAGGTAACAAAGAAACCAATAAACAAACCAGACTCAGCAGAGCAGGCAGGAGCTGGTCAAGGAAGAAGAAAATATCCTTACACACTTCAACATATTTAATGAATATACCATACAACAGATATTTAAAAAATACTAAAAATTAATGTTAAAAACGTCAGTTATGGTCACTAAATTCGGTTTAAGAAAGCTGATGGTCATATAGCATAATTAAAGATTTATATCCAAACATAAACATTTTGATACAGGGGAATAATAGGCTTAGTTTTTATAAAAAATATATCACTCTGGTATTCAAAACACACATGGGTTGCCTATAGCAAAGAAATGAACAAATATGATCAAAATTCTGGTAATTTGATAAACTAAAAATGGGAACAGGTACAAACCTTTATTGCTCCTAATGTTCCTTGGTAGATTCTGTCTTCAATATCCAAAAGAAAATCTCTCAGCCTCAATTCAAGCTGCCTCTCTGCAGACATCTGAGATGGATCATATGCACTGGAAGCTCTTCCCCGAGTATATGTAGGTTTGCTATCAATTTGAGGTTTGTCTGAAATAGTTATCCAATACTTTATTATGATTTTCTTATTTAAAAAAATAATCATCCCATGTAACTGTTATGATCATGAGATAATGGATATCAAAACCCTTAGTAAATCCTCAAGTGCAATAAAAAAAAGAAGGGGGAGAAAATGTTTGCACATCGTATACCTGAAAAGGGACTTGAATCTAGGATATACATAAAAAACTCATAATAAAAAGACAATCCAATTAAAAATGGTCAAATGATCTGAATAGACTTTCTTTAAGGAAGATATATAAATGGCCAATAAGACCATGATATAATGTTCTACATCATTACTCATTCAGGAAATGAATGTTGAAAGTAAAATGAAGTATCACTTCACACCACTAGGATGGCTAGAATAAAAAAGTCAGATAATAATAAGTATTGGCAAAGATGTGGAGAAATCTTAACCATCACACTCTGTTGGCAGAAATATAAAATGGTGTAGCCACTTTGGGAAACAGTCTGGTACTTCCTCAATGATTAAACAGAATTACCATATAGCCCAGTAATTTCACTCTTAGATATATACCCAAGAGAAATGAAAACGTGTCAACACAGAAAGTTGTATGCAAATGTTTATAGTAGCATTATTTAAAATAGCCAAAAGATGGAAATAGAAATGTCCATCAACTAACATGTGGATAAAAAAAAGTGGTATACAACGGAACATTTGGCCATAAAAAGGAATGAAATACTGATACATGCTGCAACTTAGATGAATTTTGAAAACATTATGCTAGTGAAAGAAGCCATAAAAGACCACATGTTACATAATGCCATTCATATAAAATTTTCAGAAAGGAATATTTTTAGAGATAGAAAACAAATTTGTGGTTGCTTAGGTCTATTGGGTGGGGGGTAGTAGCTAAAGCGTATGGTATTTCTTTATAAAGTAATGAAATGTTCTAAAATTAACCATGTGATGATGGTTGCGCATGTCGGTGAATATGCTATACAACCACCATTTGAATATTTTTAATGAGTAAATTGTACGGTGTATGAATTAAATTTAATAAAGCTGTTAAAAAAAAGAATCATGAGCTACAGTTTTTAACCCTGAAGAGAAATAAAGTAGTGATGGTCACTCTGGCTGGTTGCTCAGTGGTTAGAGCGTTGGCCTGTAGACCAAAGGGTCAAGGGTTCGATTCCTGGTCAAGAGCACATACTTTGGTTTTGGATTTACTCCTCACCTCTGGTCTTGGTGTATGCAGGAGGCAACCAATCAATGTGTCTCTCATGTCTATGTTTCTCTCTCTCTACCTCCCCCACTTCTACTCCCTTCCACTCTGAAAATCAATGGAAAAAATATTCTCGGGTGAGGATTAAAAAAAATAAAAATAATGTAGTGATGGTAATATGCCCCCAAATTTAAGAGTATACTACCTAGAGAATTTCATTTAGAAATATAAAAAATTATACCTAGCCCTGGCCAGATGGCTCAGCTGACTGGAGCATGTTGCAGGTTTGATTCCCGGTCAGGGCACATACCTAGTTTCAGGTTCGATCCACAGTCAGGGCACATACAGGAGGCAGCTGATCAATGTTTCTCTCTCACATCAATGTTTCTCTCTCTCTCTCTCTCTCTCTCAAATCAATAAAAATGTATCTTTGGGTGAGGATTAAAAAAACAAAACAAAAACTTATATCTACAAATGTTTTACTGCTTTTACAAATGAAACCCAGTTGAATATCGAGAACCTTATTTCCTTAACTTGCAAACACTTTCAAACATAGCATGGTCCAAATGAAAGATAAGGTGTTTTAATATAGCTCTAATAATTTGAAAAATGTTTAATCCTGAACCAGAGTTTTATGGGGAGAGAAAAATAAAGGCAATAGTTTTCACTGAAAATTTACCTGAAAAATGGAATTTCTCTTCAGAAAAACGGGCTAGCTGTGCACATATTCTGCTTTTCTCTTGTAACAAAGTTTCTTTTAAGGCACTTTCTCTATGTCCTCTAGAATTAAGAGCTTCGATAAGCTGGTCTAGCTGTTTACAAGAACTGTAAAAGCACCACCGATTTGGCTTATGCACTGGTTTTGGCAGTTGCACAGAATCATCACATGGATCTTGGTCAATGTTGGAGGTAGATTCAGACATCAAAGACTCTCCAGTTTTAGTGGATACCTGAGCATTTTGACACTGTACATTATTCTGAAATGATGAAGGTCTAGGCAACAGCATGTCTTCAGTGAGACCAGAATAATCCTCTTCAATAAACAATCCAGGAATAGAAGGGAAAATCCAGTATCGCCTATACATTCGGTCACGTCCCAAGGGAAAGATATTGGTGCATGCTATGGCACTTTGGATTTTTTCTAAGAGCTCTTTCTCTTTTCGTTGGTGTTCCTGTTTTAAAGTTTCTTCCTCATCAGCAGTAAGAGGCTCTCTTGTTAAACAGTTTATCTCTTCTTGTCTTGTAAATTCTTTAAATCCATTTTGTCCCCTTTTCCCTAGAGTTGAAGTAACATTTGATCACCATATTTTAAATTTTCATTAGAAAAATTATATAAGGCTACCCCAAATTACTATGTGCTATGGACTGAAATATGTGCCTCAAAATTCATAGGTTGCAATCCTAAATCCCTATGCGATTGCTTCTGGACATAAATCCTTTAAGGAAGTAATTAAGGTGAAATGAGGTCCTAAGGGTGGGAGCCTTAAAGGAAGAGGAAGAGAGACCAGAGCATTCTCATTCTTCACTGAGTATAGAGGAAAGGTTGTGTGAGGACATAGTAAGAAAGTCCTTTCCTATAAGCTGGGGAGAGAAGCCTCACCAAAAATCAACCCTGCTTGTACTTTGATCTTGCACTTCCAGACTCTAGGACTGTAAGAAAATAAATTCCTGTTGTTTAAGCCACCTGGTCTGTGGTATTTTGTTATGGCAGCATTAATAGACTAATACAGTATGTTAATCTAAACTAATAAAAGCAGAATAGTAAAATTAACCGTTTCTCCGGGATGCCCAACAGCCAATCAGAGCGACTGTATGCAAATTAACCCAGCCAACATGGCGGCCGCCACTCACGGACCTGAGTAAACGTTTAGGCAGTGTCCGTTGCAGCAGGAGCGAAAGTGAAACTACCTGCACGCTGGCTCCTTAGCCTTGCCTGAAGCAAAACACACATTTGCAACACATTTGCAACATAATAAGCCGGGCCTGAGTCTAAGAATAACAACATCGTGTCATTATAGAAGCCGCGAAGTGAGGCAGAGAGGAGGCTTTGTAGACCGGCTTAAAGGAACAGTACATCAATTATAGGAGATAAACAAACCCCAGAAACCTGCGTCCAGCCAGCCTTGCTGGGACATTGGGTCAATGGGAGCTGTGGGCAGCCTTAAAGCCTGAAAGTGCCAATCAACCCATCACCCACGCTGGCCACAACCCAGTGGGGTGAGGAACGTTCCTGGGGGGCTTGGCCAGCCTGGAGACAGCCATCAGCCCCTCACCCAGCCTGGTCAGGCACCCCAGCAGGTGGACATCCCCCAAGGGGTCCCAGACTGTGAGAGGGCACAGGCTGGGCTGAGGGACCTCCCGAGTGCACAGAGCGGCTGCAGGGCGGAACAGTGCAGAACCCAGGACCGGTGTGTGGGAAACAGGCGGTAGGGTTGGAGGGCACCAGCAAGCGGGTAAGAGGCGGCAGGGGGTCAGCGGCCTGCTTGGTGGGCTTCCCAGGCCCTTTGCGGGGCACCAGGGAGCGGGAAAGCAAGGCTGCAGGGGCCAGGGTCCTGCTTGGCAGCTCCCCAGACCCCTTGGCGGCACCGGGAAGTGGGAAAGGAAGGCAGCAGGGGAGGGTGAGTGGGAAAGAGTTGGCAGCCTGCTTGGTGGCTTCCCGGGTCCCTTCTGGGGATCAGGGAGCAGGAAAAGGCTGGCCTGACCACGAGGCGGGGTTTTCCCTGCTTTCTGGTGGCTGGAGGAAGATGGGCAGTAGGCAAGCTTGGGAGGCAGGCAGCACCCAGCCCTGGCCACAGCTCAAAAAAGAGAACAACATGCAGGGGAGGGCAAGAGTCTGAGAGATCATCATAGAGGGGGTGCCTGCTCCAAGCCTTGACGGTGTGCCTGGGGGCAGGTCCCCAGCAGGTAGACACACACAGGAGGACTGCTCCGAGCCTCAGATGCAGCTGGGGGCAGGTCCCCAGTGGCCACACACACACATACACACACACACACACACACACACAAAAGGCACCTGGCAGACTGGGGCCATCATAGGACATCCACTGAGGGGTCCCAGACTGTGAGAGGGCACAGGCCAGGCTGAGGGACTCCCTCCACCCCGAGTGCACACATTTTTGTGCACCGGGCCCTTAGTAAGAAATAATAAATATAAAAAGACACACAAATATCTGTGATAGCTATAACTGGAAAGTCTGGCAGAATCTGTTTTTCTGTGATATATATTCAGTCCTTCCTCTAAGACAGGAGTAAGCAAATTACTTTTAAAAAGAGCTAGCTAGTAAAAATTTTAAGCTTTATGGGTCATACTATTTCTATCACAGCTACTCAACTCTGCCATTACAGCATGAAAGCAACCACAGTCATTATGTAAATATATGAGCATGGCCGTGTTCAATAAAACTTTATTTATGATCACTGAAATCTGAATTTCATGTTTAAAAAATTGTTCTTTTTTTAAATACAGAGAGCAGGGCAGATTTGGCCAATGGGCTGTAATTTACTAACCACTGTTTTCAAGTAAGAGAACCCTTAACTTTTAGTTGGATACCCAGCAAGCCAAAAGAAGGACATTTCCCAGATCCCCTTTCTCCAGTAGGCATGATTACATGAGAAACTTCTGGTGAAATAAATGGAGAACAGAAGCATTACATGTAACTTCAGAGTTGTGCTTCTCTTTCTTCTTTCCCTCTTCTAACTAGCCAAAATGGAGACATGATGATAAATATTTTTTGAAAATGATAGAAGCACCAACAAGATAGAAAGAGCCTGAATTCCTGGTAACCTGCCTGGCATTAACAATGTATTGAAGAACTGAACTTATCTCCTATTCCAGTCACTGTCAAATTACTTAAATGGTTGGGGAGTGTGTTTCTTTCTTTGAAAGCGTTTGTATAAAATTGGAATTATTTGTTGTAAAACTGGCAGAATTCGCCTATATCCAGGGCTGATGTTTTGGAAGACTTTTAATACTAATTCTAAATCTTTAATGGTTTAGAACCATTCGCATAATTCATTAATCCACTTTTATAATTTACGCTAGGGGCCCGGTGCACAAAAATTTGTGCACTCGGGGTGGAGGGAGTCCCTCAGCCTGGCCTGTGCCCTCTCACAGTCTGGGACCCCTCAGTGGATGTCCTATGATGGCCCCAGTCTGCCAGGTGCCTTTTGTGTGTGTGTGTGTGTGTGTGTGTGTGTGTATATGTGTGTGTGTCACCACTGGGGACCTGCCCCCAGCTGCATCTGAGGCTCGGAGCAGTCCTCCTGTGTGTGTCTACCTGCTGGGGACCTGCCCCTAGGCACACCGTCAAGGCTTGGAGCAGGCACCCTCTCTATGTTGATCTCTCAGACTCTTGCCCTCCCCCGCATGTTGTTCTCTTTTTTGAGCTGTGGCCAGGGCTGGGTGCTGCCTGCCTCCCAAGCTTGCCTACTGCCCATCTTCCTCCAGCCACCAGAAAGCAGGGAAAACCCCGCCTTGTGGTCAGGCCAGCCTTTTCCTGCTCCCTGATCCTCGGAAGGGACCTGGGAAGCCGTCAAGCAGGCCACCAACTCTTTCCCACTCACCCGTCCCCTGCTGCCTTCCTTTCCCACTTCCCGGTGCCGCCAAGGGGTCTGGGGAGCTGCCAAGCAGGACCCCGGCCCCTGCAGCCTTGCTTTCCCGCTCCCCAGTGCCCCTCAAAGGGCCTGGGCAGCCACCAAGCAGGCCGAGACCGCCCCTGTCGCCTCTTACCCGCTTCCCGGTGCCCTCAGACCCTGCCGCCTCTTTCCCATCACGGGTCCTGGGTCCTGCGCTGTATCAATAACTTTCAAAAAATGTATTTCTTTTGATCCAGGAATTTATGAAATTATGTTAAGGCAGCAGAGATTTCCATTCTCAGAAATATGACACCAATTACAAGCATTATTGGTCTCTGTATCTCTAGTATCTAAAAGGCATTCAATGGGTACATTATTGAAAAATAATTTCTATTTGGCCTAATGTAATAAATAAAAAAACTCAACAAAACTTATTGACTAACCAAAAATAGAAGTTAAGAGAAACTGACCTATTAAAGAGATAGGTATATTGTCTTTTCCCCCTAAAGTATAAATGACATATAAATAAAGACCTAATCATAAATATACTAATGTAACTTCATAACCATTTTATTACAAAATGGTTACAGTTATGAGTTGGGCACTTAAAAAACAAACACACCTTGGAATCACAAATGGAAGTAATCTAATAAATATGTCACAATAGCTGAATTAATAAAGAGCTTATCAATTAAAAACAAGTAAGCATGTCCATATGAAATTTCTGTATTACCCCTTCTGCTTCTTTTATGTGACCCTGGGTCATCTTCATCTTCAGTGACTGTATCTTGATCTAGTTCCTTTTGTTCTATTTCTTTGCTGTCAGTGCTAGTATCAAAATCTTCTCTTTCTTCCTCCCTTCAGGATAAAAACAAAGTTTATATTTATTAGTGATTATATAATTCCATTCATAAAATACTTATTGCCTGCCTACAAAGTGTGCTTATGAAATAGTAGACAAGATGACAGAATTTACAAACTTGTAGAGAAACCATAAACCATTGTTAAACTATGTAATAAGTACTAAAAAAGGAGAAGTTTAAGATGCTGTGGAAGCATTTAAAGGAGAACCAAATCTAGTCTTAGGAATCAAGAAAGACTTGTTTGAGGAGAAACCAAGATGGCGGCATAGGTAAACACCGGAATTGCGGTCGTGCACAACCATTTTAAAACAACAACGAAAAGAAAAAACGGACACCACCCAGACCCACAGGAGGGCTGGCTGAGTGGAAATTCTACAACTAGAAAGGGAATGAGACTCAGAGGAGGTGTGGAAATAAAGTGCAGAGGTACGGAGG
>PVJC01046842.1:0-13148 GCA_004026665.1 Murina feae
CAGGCTGGCAGGGGGGGCATTTGGTGGCAAGTAGGCTGGTGGTGGAGTGCAGTTGGGGATGAGCAGGTTGGCATGCAGAGTGTTTAAGGGCAATCAGGCAGGCAGGCAGGCAGGTGAGTGGTTAAGAGTCAGCAGTCCCAGATTGCAAGAGGGATGTCTGACTGCTGGTTTAGGCCTGATCCCTGTAAATCAGCAGTAGGGCATCCTTTGAGAGATCCCAGATTGGAGAGGGTGCAGGCTGGGCTGAGGAACATCCCCTCCCCTGTGCATGAATTTCATGCACCGGGCAGGCCACTAGTAATTTTTTTTAATAAAACATCTTCTATTTTTTTAATATATTTTATTGATTTTTTACAGAGAAGAAAGGAGAGAGATAGAGAGTTAGAAACATCAATGAGAGAGAAACATCAATCAGCTGCATCCTTCACACCTCCTACTGGGAATGTGCCCACAAACAAGGTACATGCCCTTGACCGGAATCAAACCCGGGACCTTTCAGTCCACAGGCCAACGCTCTATCTACTGAGCCAAACTGGTTATGGCCACTAGTCATTTTAATAAGTGATTTCTATGTACCTGCATAGAAATAGGTTCAACTATTCAGTGCCTGTTCTCTGAATCTGATAAATCTTAACTCTTCATTATTATACAATTAGATGCTATATGTGAACTTGATTAGACTAAATCCTGACTTTTACTAATCCTATATAATAAAAGAGTAATATTCAAATTGACCATCACCTGAGACATCTACCAGTCAAGCCATGCCTCCCAGTCAATCAGAGTGGCTGTATGCAAATTAACCCAGCTAAGATGGAGGCCAGCAGCCCCAGAGCTAGAGCAAACCAGAGGCTTCTGTTACAACTGCCTGCCTAGGCTGGCTGAACCTCTGCTCACGGCCACGCCCACCAGCCAATCAGAGCAGCTGTATGCAAATTAATCCAGCCAAGATGGAGGCTGGCAGGGCAACTCTGCACTGGGTGCCTCAGCAACTGGCATAGCTTTGCCAGGTGTGTCAGCTCAGTGGGCAGGGAGGTCCGGCCCAGGACCTCCTCGGGGCGTCCAGGAGCACCCGTTCTGGGTCCACTGCTTGGCTCTGCCCCCTGGGGGCCTCCACTAGGCGTGCGGGAGAGCAGGGGCCTCCGCGGGGCTTGCAGGAGCACCCATCCCGGGTCTGCTGCCTTCGCTCACCCCCCAGGGGCCTCTGAAGGGCGAGCGGGAGTGTCTACTGCACAGTGCGGAACAACCGAAGTCAATCCGCTGCCCGGCTCCACCCCGGGTATTTTCGCTCAGCAGCAGGGCCTTACCAAGGGATCCTGTACCAGTGTCCACCCCTGGCTCGCCACCCAACTCAGCGGTGGGGGCCCACCAGGTGTGTGTGATCATGGGCCCTCTGGTGGGAAACGTCCACGCCTGTACTCACCAGCCCTCCCACCCCCCAGTACACGAACCCTGAATGGGCTGTGGGCATCCTGAAAATGGCCCTCAGCCCCTCACCCAGGCTGGCCAGGCACACCAGCAGGTGGACATCCCCCCCACCCCGAGGTGTCCCAGACTGCAAGAGGGCACAGGCCGAGCTGAGGGACCCCCGCCCCCGCCAAGTGCACAAATTTTTGTGCACCGGGCCCCTAGTCTTATATATATGGCTGATATGCAAAGTGTCCCCTTGAGAGTTTGACCAGGAATTCAATTGCTCACTATGAAGTGCACTGACCACCAGGGGGCAGCACAGAATTAAGGAAGGCACTGGCCAGCAGCCAGCCCCCAGGGAAGGAAGGCCCCAGCTGACAGACAGAAAGCTCATCACTGACCAGGCCTAGGGACCCTACTTGTGTATGAATTTTGTGCACTGGGCCTCTAGTCTAAATATAAGAATGTTGGTATATTTAAAATCATATCTCATGTCGTCATACATTGATTGTATTCATATTTTGTCCCAGTCGCTATAGCATAGAAGTGACATGTGAAGTATGTCAGAACATTTTTATTTATTTCAGATATATTGGAATATAACTTATTAAGATATTGGCATATGAGATGCTTAGGGTGTAAAATGAGTTGGTTTGATACAAATACAGATTGAACAATAATTTTAGTGATAGAACATTTGAGATCTACTCATCAATTTTTACTTATTCTAGAGGCCCGTTGCATGAAGATTTGTGGAATAGGCCTTCTTTCCCCTGGCTGCTGGCACTGGTTTTCCTCAGGCACGCAGGACCCAGGCCTTTGGTCTGGCTGCAGCAACAAGGCTTGGCTTCTTCACTTTGGCTGCAGCAGCAAGGCTTGGCTTCTCTGCTCCGGCTGCAGTGGAGAAGCCAAGCCTCTTCGGTCTTCAGTCATCTTCAGTCTTCACAACCACCTGCATATGCAAATTATCACCATCTTTGTTGGGTTAATTTGCATACTCATCCTGATTGGCTGGCAGGCATAGCAGAGTGACAATTTGCATGTTTCTTTTTTATTACTGTAGATTGTATAGTATTGTTAGCTATAATCAACATGGTGTACATTAGGTCTCTAGAACTTGTAAATCTTATAACTGGAAGTTTATATCCTTTGACCCATATCTACCCATCTACTTCACTCACCAGCCATTGGTAACCACCACTCTACTCTCTTTTTCAATGAGTTTGGTTTTCTGTATTTTGTCAAATGTTCTTTCTGAGTCTATTGGGATAACCATCTGATTTGTATCATTCATTTTATTAATATGGTGTCTTACATTTATTGATTTGTATATGTTGAATCATCCTTGAATCTCAGGGATAAATCCCAGTTGAACATAGACTATTATCTTTTAATGTGTTGTTGAATTTGGATTGGTGATATTTTGTCAAGATGGAGTGTTTTTTCCTATTCAAAATTTTTAAAGAGTTTGAGAAGA
The DNA here is from genome assembly GCA_004026665.1 of Murina feae. Classification (NCBI taxonomy): domain Eukaryota; kingdom Metazoa; phylum Chordata; class Mammalia; order Chiroptera; family Vespertilionidae; genus Murina; species Murina feae. The sequence continues at coordinate 2,888 of PVJC01046842.1, forward strand.
ATTGGTATTAATTCTTCTTTAAATGCTTGGTACAGTGAAATCATCTATAATTATGTTGGGAGGTTTTTGATTACTGATTCCATTGCCTTATTATTTATTGCTATACTCAAATTTTATATTTCTTCATGATTTCAGTCTTGATTGATTGCATTTTTCTAAGCATTTATTCATGTCTTATAGATTGTCTAATTTTTTAGCATACGATTGTTCATAATAGTCTCATGTCATCCTACATATTTCTATGATATCATTTGTAATGTTTTCTTTTTCATTTATGATTTTATTTATTTGAGTCCTCTCTCTTTTTTTTACTTAGTATAATAAAGGTTATCATTTTAGTTTATAATTTCAAATATCAGCTCTTAGTTGTGTTGGTCTTTTCTATTCTTCTATTCTCTATTTTCTTCTGCGTACAAGCTCTTTGGTTATAGAAACACTGATGTTCCCTTGTATAAGAGAATTATTTTCCTTCTTGTTTTTAAAATCTCTCTCTGCCTTTGCTTTTTAACAATTTTGTTATCATGGGCCTTTGGAGAGGCTGGTTTTGTTGATAAGGGACTCTTTATCTTCATGAACTTAGGTATCCAAATCTGTCCCCCCATTTGGAAATTTCTCAACCATAATGTCTGTAAATTAGCTTTCCAACCTTTTCACCTCTCTTCTCCTTCAGGGACTCCAAAGATATGTACATTATTTCTTTTTATGATGTTCCATAAGTTTTATAGGCTTCTTTATTCTTTTCCTTTTCATTCTTTTCCTTTATCTTCTGACTAGATAATTTTTATTATTTATTTATTTAAAAGATATTTTTATTGATTTCAGAGAGGAAGGGAGAGGGGGAGAGAGAGAGAGAGAGAGAGAGAGAGAGAGAGAGAGAGAGATCAATGATGAGAAAGAATCATTGATTGTTTGCCTCCTGCCTGCCCCACACGGGGATTGAGTCACAACCTGGGCATATGTCCTGACCGGGAATGGAACTGTGACCTCCTGGTTCATAGGTCAATACTCAACCACTGAGCCATTACATCCAGGCTGGATAAAAAATTTTTTTTGTTAAATAAATTAATTAACCCACTGGGGTGCCTGGCCAGCCTGATTTCTCTTATAGTTCACTGATTCTTTCTTCTGTTTGTTCAAATTTGATGTTGAAACTCTGATGAATTCTGCAGCCATTATGTTTTTTAGCTTGAAATTTTTGTGTGTTTTTTTTTTGTGTGTTTTACTTCTCTTTGTTGAAGCTCTCATTTTCTTCATGCATTGTATTCCTTATATTATAAAATTGTTTATATGTATTTTCTTATAGCTCTCTAAGGGTCTCCAGAAAAATTATTATGACTACGTTGTGAACAATACCTGGATTCTCCATTTCTTTGGGGCCAGGTATTGCAGGTTTACTGTATTCATCTTATGGAGCCATAGTTCCCTGTTTATTTATTATCTCTGTAGCCTGTTGTAGGTGTCTGCACATTTTTAAAAAAAGGCAGCCATCTCTTCCAGACTTTATAGGCTGACGTTGATAAGGGAAGACTGTAAGCTATGGGTGGAGTCATGCTGGAGTATGCTATCACTCCTGCTCTAGTGGTGCACGGTGCAAAGTGTGGCAACACATGGTAGAACCTGGTCTGTGTGGGGCATGATGTCTCTTCAGCTCAGGCTACTGGGCTCCACTGTATTGACAGCTTTGTGGTCTTTGGCAAATGCTGTAGGGAGCACATGGTAGTTTCAATGGCCATAGAAGCCCTCAGTGGTCCGTCTAGGTCCTATGGCTAGGGACCAGGGAAGGTAGGGGTAGTGAATGGAGCTGGTGGCATATATGCAACTCAGGTGTCTCCATAGCAGAAGAGACCAATTGAAGACACACACATAGTATTGAGGTTCAGGAAAGGCAGCATGGGCTGGGGTTAACTATGGACTCACTGGCTGCCATGGGGGCCCTGGCTGCCAGTAGGCTCTCCTGTGGCTGATTACTCTCCCTCCAGGTTTGTGCACTGCAGTTGAGGCTGGCAGGCATCAGGCTGGTGTCCCATAGGTGCACAGCTGGAGTGGTTAGCCCTGAATGTGTGCATAGTGGTGAGGGTCAGCTTGGGGTTATAGGTTGGTGTTTTGTATTCATGCAGCCACAGACAGCTAAGCTAGCTGTTGGTGCATTTAGTGGATTTTTGCAAGAGCAAGGAGGACAGAGGGAATAGGGATATACTTGGGTGGCTGACATTTTGCACTCATTTAGCTACTGGGGCCTGAGCTGGCTGCTGGTATGATTCTTGGGTTCCTAGGATTATGCTGGAATGGGGAGACAAGGAGCAGGATGGACTCAGTTAGAATCCATTAATGTAGTATCTTTGGGACAACGTTTGGGGGAATCTGCAGGGGCTCTGTGTAGCAGCTGTGCTGGCTGTTGGTTTAATCAGTGGTGAAATCTGCAGAGTTTCTCTGAAGAGTTAGTCTCTGTGAACTGCAATCATTCTTCTTCATGGCTGTTATTAATAAGCTTTCCTTTCCATCCTTGGTCCTAGCTGTCATGAGATATCCCAAGTTTGCCAGTCTGGACAAGGTAAAGCTGAAGCAGGACCTTTGAAGGCCAGGAGAAGCTGGTTGCTCACCCTGCTATTTCTTTCCTGTTGAGGGTAACTCTTTCTGGCTGGGAAGTTCCTTATTGGCACTGAACAATTTTGGGTAGGGGAATGGGATGATGCTGGAAAAATGAAGTTGTCTTCTTTCTCTTCTGTGAGATCATTCTCAGGATTTTTTGTCCCACTGTGTGTTGCTAAAATTTCTTAGTAGGACTTTAGAGTTTTCCAAAAGTTGTTGTTGTTGTTGTTGTTGTGTGTGTGTGTGTGTGTGTGTGTGTGTGTGTGTGTTATAGCTGTCTGATTATGCAATTTTGAAGAGAGAGGGTGAGGAAGTGGTTTCCTACATTACAATTTTGTTGTGCTATAATAGCATTTTTTAAAAGTGTTTCCAGGATATTTTTGGCTTTCTAAGATTTGTCAAGTGCCCATGATCATGCTTTAATTATTGCTGAAAAAATTTTAAAAATAGTTTTATTGTCTTTTTACAGAGAGGAAGGAAGAGGGATAGAGAGCAAGAAATATCACTGAGAGAGAAATATCAATCAGCTGTCCCATGCAAGCCCCCTATTAGGAATAGAGCCTGCAACCAAGGTACATGCCCTTGACTGGAATTGAACCCAGGACCTTTCAGTCCATGGCCCAAAGCTCTATCCACTGAGCCAAACCACTCAGGGCTTATTCATGAAATTGATATTAAAAACCATTGTACTGAAATATGTACAACAAAACTTATAAAGATTAAACTTAAAACCTTGAAAAATAAAGATTACATTATCATTTACCTTTTGCAAGGAAGAATTCAGGTTGTTGAAAATACCAGAGTTTTGTCAGTTATAGTAAAAGAACATTTTCTTACTCTAAATAACTATGCCAGTTAAGGTCCAAAAAACAATCTATGTTTTTCTTGTGAAAGAATATAGATTTATAGCATAAGAACTACAGAAGAAAAGGTGAAGGCACTGAACAATTTTGAGACAGATGTCAATGCATAAGCTAAGTTTATTTTTAAAGATTCACAGAAGAATCCGTATTCAGTAACTTGACCTGCACTTTTCCTCAGAAAACAAGATAATATTATGGGCTTTTATTTTTAAGGCAATACTCAGAATGATATTTTGCAAGCTGTAGAAATTGAATTTCAGTTAAAGTACTACCTGAATAAAAATAAAATATTTTCAGAATTCAATTAAAAGTCTCCCAAACCTGATATCACACTGTTGAACACATCACTGGCTCCTTTACCCAGTGTTCTGCACCACTCTTTTAAGTTATAGGAGGTCAATGAAGGTTGAACACAAATGGTAAAAAGGATCAATTTAACACTAAAAGGAGAACCAAGATGGTGGCATAGGTAAATGCCAGTACTCACCATCTCCCACTACCACATCAAAATTACAACTAAAATACAGAACAACCATCATTCAGAAACACCTTAAATTTGGCTGAATGGAAATACTAAGCTAGAGAAGTAAAGAAGAAAACACATCAGTCTGGCTCACACTGTTCACTCCACCCTGGTGATACCCTGAGATTCTGCCTCACCCAAGTTGCAACTCCACCCAAGCTGTTTTCAGTGGCTTTTCCATATAAATATCCTATCCTGGCTTAGGCTTCAGACTTTGCTAAAATCCCTTAAACAAGCAGCAGCTGGCCTAAGCATCCCACATTCTTCTCAATAAGAGGCCATAGGCTGCCACCAGCAGCATCCTGCCATGTTTCACAGCTTGGCCTCTATTGGGCATTTCCAAAACAAGTAGTAACTGTCTAAACATCACTATGTAGCTCCAGGTGGGTGGCCCTGGGCAAGGTTTAGGCAGTGGCTGACTTTGGACATCCAGGAAGGCCCCAGAGCCAGTGCATCTTGTGGACAGTTTCAGACCACACCAGATCACAACTGTACATATCCATGAGTGGCACACTCCAGGGTCAGACTCAATGAGCACCAAAGTTCCACTGAAAAAAGTCCTGTTTCCCTGGGGTCTCTCCTGCACAGCAGCTCTTCCACTGCAGACTCAGCTGGCTCATCTTCACAGCCAGGAGGCCTGATGATCAATTCCTCCCAGTGATGTCAACAACTATTATGGCTCAACTACATGAAGACAGTGCACACAGCCCACACAAGTGTGCACCTAGAATGCCCAGCTCAGGTGTCTTGGGGGGCTGAGCCTCTGAACACCTACTAGGCTAATCTATCAAGTCTGGGAGACATAACAGATCTACCTATACAGAAAAACAAACACAGGGAGGCAGCCAAAATGTGGAGACAAAGAAACATGTCACAAATGAAATGAGAGAAGAAATCTCCAGAAAAAGAACTAAATGAAATGGAAGCAAGCAAAAAAAACAGATACAGAGTTCAGAACAATGGTTATAAGGTTGCTCAAGGATCTTAATGGGAGCTTCAAGAGACTTAATGAGAATTTCAAGGATCTTAGTGATAATTTTAAGGAACTTATTGAGAACATCAAAGACATGAAAAATGACCAGTCAGAAATGAAGGATATATTAACTAAATGAAGAATAATTTACAGGGAATCAATAGTACAGGATGCCAGGAGTCAAATCAGTGATTTGGAATATGAGGAAACAAAAAACAAAAGAACAAAAAGAACAAAAAGAAAAATGTATCAAAAAATATGAAGATACACCCTGACCGGTTTGGCTCAGCAGTAGAGCGTCGGCCTGCGAACTCAAGGGTCCCAGGTTCGATTCTGGTCAAGGGCATGTACCTTGGTTGCGGACACAGCCCCAGTGGGGAGTGTGCAAGAAGCAGCTGATCGATGTTTCTCTCTCATCGATGTTTCTAACTCTCTATCCCTCTCCTTTCCGCTCTGTAAAAAAATCAATAAAATATATTAAAAAAAATATGAAGATAGTGTAAAGAAAGGAGTATCTGGGACAACTTCAAGGGTACCAACATTCACATTATGGAGATGCCAGACAGAGAAGAGAGAGAGCAAGATACTGAATACCTATTTGAAGAAATAATGACAGAAAACTTCCCCTACCTGGTTAAAGAAATGGACTTATAAGTCCAGGAAGCACAAAATGTCCCAAAAAAGAAGAACCCAAAGAAGCCCACACCAACATTTATCATAATTAAAATGCCAAAGGTTAAAGACAAAGAGAGAATCTTAAAAGCAGCAAGATAAAAGCATTTAATTACCTACAATGGAGTGCCCATATGACTGTCAGCTAGATTTCTCAACAGAAACTATGCAGGCTATAAAAGAGTGGCAAGAAATACTCAGTGATGAATAGCAAGGACCCACAACCAATATTACTCTACCCAGCAAAACTATCATTTAGGATTGAAGGTAAGATAAAGATTTTTCCAGATTAAAGCAAAAAAACCTAAAAGAGTTCATCACCACCAAACCAGTATTTCATAAAATGTTGGTTATTGAAGAAGAAGAAGAAGAAGAAGAAGAAGAAGAAGAAGAAGAAGAAGAAGAATCCTAGATAATAAAAGGCTAAGATGGAAATTGGCCCCTAGACTGGGAGTTTGACTTGGAGTTTGACCAGGGGACAGGGCTGCCCGCCAACCACCAGCAGCTCCTCACCCAGCCAGCCCCACCTGATGACCCAAATAGGGACAAATTGGTCAGACCCCACCCATGTACAAATTCAAGCACTGGGCCTCTAGTCTAATCTAATAAAAGAGTAAAATGCTAATTGTGTCACTCTGCTACATCCCAAGCCACTCCCATCAGTCAATCAGAGTGACTATAAGCAATTAGCCCAACCAAGATGGCAGCCGGCAGCCACAGAGCTAGAACAAACAGGAGGCTTGATTGCCCCGGCGATGGAGGAAGCTAAGCATCTGGCCTGCCTTGGCTGGCTGTGGCCTCTGCTCAAGGCAACAAAGTTTCAATTATAGAAGCCACTGAGCTGGAGCAAGCAGGAGGCTCGGTTGCCCCGACAATGGAGGAAGCCAAGCTTCCCGCCTGTCTAGGCCAGCTATGGCCTCTGCTCAAGGCAACAAAGTTTCAATTATAGAAGATAAATAAACCCCAAATACCTGCTTCTAGCCAGCCTCATTGGGAGCTTGAGTCACTGGGGGCCATGGCCAGCTTGCAAATAGCCATCAGACCCTCACCCAGACTGGCCCAGCACCCCAGGGAAGCCCCCCACCTTGAAGGGTCTGTAGTCAGCCTGAAAACAGCCATCAGCCCCTCACCCAGGCTGGCCAGGCACCACAGCAGGACTCCCACCCTGATCTGGGACACCCTTCAGGGCAAACCAGCAAGCCCCCACCCACGTGCTAGGCCTCTATCCTATGTAATAAAAGGATAATATGCAAATTTACCCTAACATCAGAATGACTGGGAATGACTGGTCACTATGACACACATTGACCACCAGGGAGCAGATGCTCAATGCAGGAGCTGCCCCTGGTGGTCAGCGCACTCCCACAGAGGAGCTCTGCTCAGCCACAAGCCAAGCTGATGGCTGCCAGTACAGTGGTGGTGGTGGGAGCCCCTCCCGCCTCCTCGGCAGTGCTAAAGATATCCGACTGCAGCTTAGGCCTGCTCCATGCTAGCAAGTGGACATCCCTTGAGGGCTCCCAGGCTCCCAGAGGGATGTCTGACTGGCAGCTTAGACCCAATCCCCCAGAGAGTGGGCCTACGCCAGCAGGTGGATATCCCTGAGGAGTCCCAGACTGCGAGAGGTCACAGGCCAGGCTGAGGAACTCCCCCTCCCCACCCCCGCTGCCCCGAGTGCACAAATGTTTGTGCACTGGGCCTCTAGTTTATATATATTTATATATCCTTTATGCAAGTTACTTAACTCTCTTAGTTCTAGTTTCCTCATCTGTAAAAGAGAGAAAAGAATCCCTTTCATGTATGGTTACTGTGATAATTAAGCAAATTAATGCATATAAATCACTTTGCTCAATTCCTGACACAAACTTGTTAAATTTCAATTTGTTTTTATTTAGATATAATATATATCCTGAAATTGAAATGATAAAGTAAATGATTAGCATAGCACAGGTAAAAGGATGACATGTAAATTTATGAAATCTTTCTTATTTTAAAGTAATTAAGTGAAAAAAAAGGTCAATATGAAATGATAAATCCCAATTGTAAGATAAAGTACAGAAACTGGAGAATGGGTGAGACAGATTGGAAATCAAAATAACATGTCTAGGAATCAATCAATTATTGAGAAACATCAGAGATAATAAGCCTGGATGACAATAATTTCAATTGGAGAAAAGCCTTTATATATACTCCTATAAATAAATTTAAAAAGTCACTCAGAAGCATAATACAGGAAAACTTAATTGAAATGATAAAATGGGATTTGTAGATCAAAAGAAGAGATCATATGTCAGGGAAACTGTTTCAGAACAATTGATATCAAGGCACATCCAATTAAGTTATTAAATTTCAAGGCTAGAGAAAGCATTTTACTGCAATCTAGCCATAAAAAGCAGTCATTGACTAAGGGAATAATAAAGTTAACTGTAAAAATCTCCATAGCTACACTGAAACCAGAATAGAAATGTATAAATATACTCTGCATTCTAAAAGAAATAAAATATGTCCCTAAAATAATTTATTCACTCAAATTGTCTTTAAAAATAAAGGCCAAAAGCAATATTTTTCCACATTACCGAAATTAGGAACTAGATTCAGTTGATTTACAAGTATAAAAATAAAGAGCTTGAGAGAGACTGAGATAAAATGCTAGAGGTGTGAATTGATTCCAATTTACATAGAATTCTGAAGAAATTAAAATTGCAGTTAAAAGTGTAAATTGCTTATAACACAAAGTAAAAATAAAAGTACTGTCATTATTCAAATTCTATAGGTTAAAGCCCTAGCACTTTAAAAGTTGGGAATTAATCCCACTGATAATAATTTTTTCCTTAACCTTAATTGAACCCCAAGTTATAATGTGTTTATCTGAAGTTCATTCATTCTATATTCATTTTCACGTCTCTTTCTTTGTTGTTCTATTAAATTTAAGGATGTCTCATACTATTTTTAAATAGCAGTTAGGATATATCTTTTTTTTTTTATAAAATTGTCTGTTTTTCAACGTACAAATAGGTTTGTCTCTTAATCCTTCTTTATTAGCATGAAGAAGTGATTAAAGGACGTATACCAAAGAACTACCAAACACTTTTTGGAAGGACTTACAATTCTTTATTTCTTCCGTGTATTTAAAAATAATTAAATATTATTTGAATTTTTAATAATGTGTTCCACACTTACATAAAAAAGTTACTGTTTGGTTTTACCATTCTAATGAGCAATATGAGATTTATTATGTTATAAGCCTCATTTTTTTGGTACCCATGTTATGATGTGTGACACATGGTAGGAGAAAAGTGAATTTCTTCCTACTTATGCCTGGAATAGTGCTTCTGTGAAAACTTGATGCTCCTACTATAAAGTGTATCTAGAGAGGTTCCTACTTAAAGTGTTACTTAGCATAGATATAAGAATTCTGAATGAGAGCATTTTCAGCAGAAGCATCAGAAAGTTAACTTCATGTGGTTTCTTATGCAATGAATACTGACAATATAGCTAGATTGGTCAGATGATTCCTACAGTTAACATTACATAAACACATATATGAGAACTGGGACCATCCAGCTACAACTGCTGAGACCTTTGAACTGAAGTTCTGGGGGAAGGATGAGTGAAATTCAGGCAATTTCTATGAACTTAGAGTCCTGAGGAAACATGTTACAGTAGGAGGTCCACTTACTCTAGTGTTCATCAGCTCTTTTAGCAATGGGACAGATTAAAATACACTTAGGCACACAAGTAGTAGTCTCACTTAAGACATTTAAATGTAATAAGTAATAGTACTTTTAATGTTGTAACACATAGTGCCTATAGTTAAAATATGATATTGTGCACCATAATTTTGGTTAAGAGCTAAATCTCATTTTAAGTGTTCTTACCACAAAGAAAAAAAAAAAAAAAAAGAAGGGGATGCTAGTAATCTGTTGGAGGTAATGGATATCATTTTTTAAATATATGTTTTTTATTGATTTCAGAGCAAGGAAGGGAGTGGGAGTGAGTTGGAAACAACTATGATGAGAGAGAATCATGGATTAACTGCCTCCTCCATTCCTCTAAAGGGAAATGAGCCCACAACTGAGGCATGTGCTGTGACCAGGAATCAAACCATGACCTCCTGGTTCATGATTTGATGCTCAACCACTAATTCACACTGTCTGAGATGGATAGGTTGATTAGTTTGGTTGCAGTGATTATACCAAGAGTATATGCACAGGTCCAAACTCATCAAAACATATACATTAAATGTGTGCCATTTTTATATATTAAACTAGGGGCCCGGTGCACAAAAATTTGTGCACTCGGGGTGGAGGGAGTCCCTCAGCCTGGCCTGTGCCCTCTCACAGTCTGGGACCCCTCAGTGGATGTCCTATGATGGCCCCAGTCTGCCAGGCGCCTTTTGTGTGTGTGTGTGTGTACGTGTGTGTGTCACCACTGGGGACCTGCCCCCAGCCGCATCTGAGGCTCGGAGCAGTCCTCCTGTGTGTGTCTACCTGCTGGGGGCCTGCCCCAGGCACACCATGGAGGCTTGGAGCAGGCATCCCCTCTATGTTGATCTCTCAGACTCTTGCCCTCCCCTGCATGTTGTTCTCTTTTTTGAGCGTGGCCAGGGCTGGGTGTGGCCTGCCTCCCAAGCTTGCCTACTGC
>PVJC01046843.1:0-13160 GCA_004026665.1 Murina feae
ATTGACTGAGGATTGAATAATGACTGCAACATTTTGGCCAGTTTAATATCCTAGCAATTATTTGTAACCAACCCACAAGCTTGCAAACCTATGATTATTATGCTCATTCAGTTTTTATAGCTTACCTATAGCTGAACTTCAGCAGAATTATTCCACAGCAGTTCTCAGTTTGTGTCATATTAGAATTACTTGGGGAGATATTTTTTTAATGCCCATGTCAAACCTTATACCGTACTCTCTTGGTGAGGGACTCAGGAATCAGCCTTTTCTTAGAGCTTCCAGGAGATTCCAAGTGCAACCAAGGTAGAGAATCACTGTTCTTAAAGAAACAGCACACAAATATCAGTAAAAAGTCAGTCCCCCACACCGAGCACTAAATTTACCATTAAAATCGTGTTTTTCTGTCAGGTTGATGGGTGCCAAAGTAAATTTTTGACCCAATAATTTAGACTTTTGTGACACCATTCAGACACACCCTGGTATGTCATGGATTGTGTCTGATTGCCTCCAGAAAAGTGGGCCAAAAGCGAACAATTTAGTTGGCTCTGGAGTCTCTGTTTTGGCAACAAGGCGAAGCTATGTGCCAGGACCTAGAAATCTGGCCTGTTAGGACAGTACCATGAAAGTTGGACTGATGTCAATTTTGCACCCCTACTGCCCCCACACACCCCCTAACCTGCTGTTATTCTTTTTTTTCCACATGAAAACACTCCTCCTTCAGGTTTATCTAATGTTCCATTTACCCAGGACCTGGGTCAATTGTTCATGAGAAGCTATTAGTTGATAAAAGTTTAAGGTATAATCTCTCCCAGAGGTTCCAAAATTTTAATAGGGTCTTTTGAAGGCCAGAATTATCAAAGTTGTAAAACTTTAATGGCAGGCATGACTAGGAGAAGATTACATAATTGGACTCTAGGGCCCTCTATATTACCCTTCTTCAAATTATACCATAGAGGTAGTCTTTCTCGTTAGATCAGCCCCCCTGGGAAACAAAGCTTCTGTTCATAGTTAATTCAGAGAACTCACTATTACCTGATCAAAAAAATCTTTTTGTTCTTCTGGTTCCAAATATGACATCTCCTTGGTCATATAAGTAGAATAGTTACTTACATTAGAAATTACTTCATTATTATTTTACTCATGGTAATCTACCACTAAAAATGCTTTATTTACTAAGGGAAGTGTGCTAATTAATTGCCTTCCAAAACTTGAATTTACTCTAAATCATTTATTATCATAAAATACCTTATGAGATGTCATACATTCTATGCAGTACCAATGAATATTAAAAACATGAATGAAGTAACTATAGAATTTTAAATACAGCAATTGAGTTTTTAGGAGTAACAGCCACAGTTAGAAACCTTACCTTTGCCAAATAAAATTATGTTACCAGTCAATCATTTAATTAATTTCTTTAGTGTTCTGGAATGGCCTCATTATAAACTTTTTAACTATTTGTAAGCATTTAATAATTTAGATATAGCAATAAATGTCTATATATTTTATAAATAAAATCAGAAGTTTCACTGAGGGCTGTAATTGATAAATTCTACAAAAACAGGTCTGGGCTTGATAGCTTTAAATACCTCAATATCATGTCTATTAAGTTTTGTTATTTTGGGCAATATGAACTATAACAAAAATTATCATTTCTTGACATTACCTCAATTTTCATTACCATTTTTTTCTTTCCACTGTTGCAAAGTGAGAGAAAATGTTGAAGTAAAAGATTTTATACTTCCTGTTTGCCTCTGTTTACCATCACCCTCCCCACATTCACATTCATTGTTTTGTCTCTATCTTTGAGAGAGAAAGAGAGAGAGAGAGAGAGAGAGAGAGAGAGAGAGAGAGAGAGAGAGAGAGAGCACTTTGTTTTAAAGTGATAAATTCTGCAGTCACTAACCTTAAACATTCTAAGAAACTGCATCATCACTTTGAAGGGCATCTGCCACTCAGGGAGGTTAATGCATTTGCTGCTTTCCAGTGGCAGAGGCTATCTCTTCTTAGCCATGACAGGACAAGAAAATTGACCTCCTGTTCCCAATTTCATATGGAATTTTTTCCCCAGATAAGGGCAGTGACCCTGCCAGAGGGATCCAAGTGCACGTAAAATCACATTTGACTTGATGATGGATGGCCAGTTATGTGGGTGCAAGCAGCTGTTCTGATAAAGTTGGGGGCTGGAATAGGACACCTATGTGTTATTGCATTGTACTCTTGGCTCTAGCTGGGAGAAATATTTTGAGAAATTCCTTTTATTCCCAAAAGAGGTGATGGGCAGTCCTTTCCTAGGCTATAAAGTAAGGACCTGATCTTGAATTTCATGACAGAATTTATGGGTGATTCTGTTATGTTTTTAATACATTGTTATTGATTTCAGAGAGGAATGAAGAGGTAGAGATAGAAACATCAATGACAAGAGAGAATCATTGATCGACTGCCTCCTGCACACCCTCCACTGGGGATCAAGCCCATAACTCGGGCATGTGGTTTGTCTAGGAATCGAACCATGACCTCCTGGTTCATAGGTTGACACTCAACCACTGAGCCATACCAACCAGTCTCATTCTTTTAACTTATTATCCTAATAAATTACTTGTCTAGAGCTAATTTTATACTTTGGAGTTCTCCAGTGAGTTCTACAAAAGACATTTTAATTTATCTCATAAAAATGTCTTCCAAGTTTTCCATGCTTTTTATTTTTAATTTACCATTTGTTCTCTTGTTCTTAGCATGTGGAAAGGTGTTTTCATTTGCCAACTTACTTGTTTCCTGAGCATCAAGGTTTTGGCTTAGGTCATTGCATTATAATTTATAAAGGTTTTGACAAAATCTTTTCATGTTCCTAATGTTAGCATGGCCTAACTAATATTTTCTCATTTTCTTAATGAGTGTGTTATACCAGTATGAAGTTTGAATACATTTAATTTATAGCTTCCTCCTTATATTTGAAGCTTATCAAAAAGTACAGGAAGCAGATCAATTACAATAAATGTGTTCTTTTTTTTACCCATAATGACATACTTTTTTGACATAAGAACTCAACAGATATAAAATTGTATCATCAGCATTAATTCTTACCTCTTTGTACTGCAGAATTAATTCTGCAGTTCTCATTGGTTTGCAAAATTTTACAAATTTAAAAGTTCTAGAAAGTATCCTTTGGATATTTTTGGTTTGTGTTTTCCCACCTGGGGGTGATATAGTTCATGATGTGATACAGTTCGTGAAGCTAGAAGAAACCTCACTAGCCGACCTCATCTCCTCTTTCTCATCCTACGAATGGGAAACCAACCCCCTGTAAATTGTGTATTCAGCAGCAAAATTGGGAACAAACACAGGTGTCTGTATTTACATTTTGAATTAGTTTTTATCATTAAGAACATCATCTTCTCGTACATATTTGAAGTTAATGGGGGTTCTTCGTTTCCTTTTCTTTGCCTTCTGTTCTCTGTATTGTCTGATCCTTTGGGTCCTGTTCTTTTGTGTTGTAATCAGGTTATACAAACGTAAGCACAGCTGCCAGGAGATAGTTTTGGGGATGCCTGGGGCAAATTATGAGAAAAGACTGAGGTAAGGACTGAAGAAACACCTACTCCCACAGGTGTCTATGACCATTTATTATGGGTACATGCTAAGTGATAAATGCATGAAATCAGGGAGACCCCTGTAACATACTCCTAAGAGATCTGCCGTACTGAAACCCTATGACTAACCTGAGTCAACAGAGAAACTATATTTATGCAAAGTCTCTGTTTATGGCCAAATAACAAAATGAGCAAAATAATGTATTAGATCCAAAAATATCAACATTCAAGTGGTATGTGACTTAGGAAGGTTTTAACTTTCTCCGTGAGCTTCTTTTCCTATTCTATAAATTGGGCAGCATTGTGCATTCGTTATTAGAGTGATGTGAAGGGCAAATTAAATGACATCAGTGGGATATTTTTTATGTGGTACCTACCACACAAGAGCCTTTCTGAATCTTTCCTCACTTCATAGTTGCCAGAGAAGACATGGGTGGTCTTTTTGGGTACTGTTTGCCTTGTGACAGGTTGTAAACAACATGGTTTTCTGGGAGGTGAATTGGTGCTTCTTGAGGACTGCTGCAAAAGGAAAACAGAAGAAGAATTTGTTAGCAGCTTAGTCACTAAGGCGACTTTTTGTGAAAGAAAGTCATCAGTGAATTGTACACATAGCATTGGCCTGTCTCCTCTCTTCATGTTTCCCTTAGTTAGGCACATCTGAAGAGAACCCACCCACCCAGGGGGCCTATTACCTATTAAGTGGCATCCGGTTCACATGGCAGCAGCTATAGTGATGGAAGCATGTAATTTAAGAGCAAATGAGCTTTTATTGGTTGTCTAGCATTTCCAAACTGATCAAATGATGGGAAGTAATGCACAGCCTCATTTCTCCTATAACCAGATATACATCTATCAACAGTATTATTGGTATCATTTCCCTTGTCATAATAGTGATGAGTAGATTCAATTTCCATTTAATTAATAGAATATCAAAAGATTATAAAGTCACCTTCATTCTGCCTGGATTTGAAATTCAGTTATTATTCTGTCAGTAATGAAACTTGGAGAAAAATGTCATGTTAATAGAAAAAGTGTCCAGATTACACCTGAGTCATTTTTTATGGAAATACGTCAGTCTGGGAAAATACATATTTTTAAAGGTGCAAATGTTCGGTATGTCAGATTGTCAGAATGCAAACTCCTCGTACATCTGGAAGTCATTTTTTTCTTAGAAAGAATGTTTCGTAGGATTAAATTATATGGGTTAAGTGAAGGCTTTATTTTCATAAAGTTGAGACGAAAGATCTTCGTTAGAGGTCAAGAGAGGAAAATGCAGAGGCTGTTGGGCTGCGATGCTTTAACACCATGTCAAACCATGCACCTGTCTAGAAATTGACATCTCTGTTCTTGTAAAAACAGCTACCAAGTTAAATACTGGAAAACTCATAGAAATCTAAGGCTAAATACTAATAGCACACATGTTGAAAGAATTTTTGCCTTCTGTTCTGGTACTTCGAATTTAAATGTCAAGGGTAGAGGGGAGATAGTTTATGTATAATGCATTTTTTATTGAGTTCATAAATAAATAGATGATAAAGAAACAAAATACATTTTCTAAGAAAATAAAGACTAATTTTTCTCTCGCAAGCTGAGATGGATGTGGATTGAAAGAAGGAACAGAAAATTATACCAGTCTACTGTTGTTAGGAAAGCAAGGTTTTAACTTAAAATAGACTAGCTGTTTACACTGATCATAGTAATCGTGTACTTGCAAAATTTCCTATTTTACTTTCAGCCTAAATAATAAGCCTACAGAGAAACGATGTCCACTTGACAGAATATAATTAAGAAAGACTTTTTTCTGCAGCGGGGGGTGGGGAGGGGGTGTTATTTAATGCCATTGGCCAATAATTTATCAATATTAATGAAAAGAAGGAAGGAAGGGAAGAAGGAAGGAAAGAAGGAAGGGAGGGAGGGAGGGAGGAAGGGAGGAAGGGAGGAAGGAAGGGAGCCCATATACACATATTAGCCATCCCTTTTGTACTATGAATCACTTGATTCTTACATCAACCCACTAATTAGTTATTATCTCCATCTTCACACGTGTAGTTGAGATTTAGACTTCATTCTTTGCACACATCTTTACTGAGTGCCTACTAAACACATGGCGAGCACTGGACTAGGCTCTGGGAATATCAGTGACCAGGATGAAAAAAGTCACTCCTCTTATGGAACCTGTTTCCTGTCAGAGGAGGAAGAAAATACGGAAGTAAAGAAAAATATAAACAAACAGAAACCAAAACCAAGTATGCTTCAGGCAACGAAGGATATTAATGGGGAGGATACAAGTGAGAGTGCCACGGTGACAGTTCCTATTTCTTAGACTGGGCAGGCGTCACAGAGGAAAGATCCAAAGGACAAGAGGAGCCACCCTGAGGAGGTCTGGGAAGACAGAAAGGAAGAGGCAGACAGAGCTCTAGAGCCCGAGCCCTGGGGCTGCGAGAGCAAGAGAGAAAGTGGGGCAACATCCGAGTGAGGTGCGCAAAGGGCAGCGTGTGACGGACTCTGAGCCAGGATTCTTATCTAAAGAACATCATGGTCCCATTTCTATTTTTAAAGAACGTCACTGGCTGCTGTGAGGGAAACCGATGGGATAAAGGGGAAACTGGGAGAGAGCGGAAGCAAGGAAAGAGGAGGCTCTTTTTCTGGTCCATTGAGTAGTTGTAGCGGAGATGTTGAGGACAGATAGTGTGGCCTTCAGGAAAAACAGAATCAGGACAAATACTAGATTTTTGCCAAAATCCAAAGAACCATTTACTAAGAGGAGAAGACGGACAGAGTTGGTTCAGGGGTAGAAAACCAGAGTTCATTTTCATTTGCTAAGTTGGAGAAGTTTCTTTATTAAGGCGATGGCAAGGATGCACTTGGTTTAAAAAGTATAGATTTGGGGGGTCAATATAGTATATAAAAATTTAGTCTTATTAATTTGAAGAATTTCAAATATCAAATACTAGTATTATTTGAGTCTGTATATGATAAAGTAAAATGCAATTCCGATTTTAGTTAATTTGCTTATTTTTTGTTATGTAACATTATTTATTAAAGAAAATATAATGTGTTATAGAACTATGATTAAGTTGTTTGAAAAAGATACAGAATTTCAACAAAAACATAAAAATTTAGATGTGGGGGAATGGGTGAATATGTTCAAAAAGTTTAGAGCTTCCATTATATGCCCTGGCTGGTTTTGTTCAACGTTAGAGCATTGTGGGTTCCACTATAGGTCAAAGGCATATACCTCTCAGTTGCAGGATTGATCCTGGCCCCGGTTCAGGCGTGTGTGGGAGGCATCAATGTTTCTCCCTATATATCAATTGCCTCCCTCCTCTGGACTCTCTCTTGGGTGAGGATTTTTTTTTTTAAGTACAAAGACAGTCAGAGAAAGACAAATACCACATGATCTCACTTATATGTAGAATCTAATGAGCAAAATAAACTGATAAACAAAATAGAACCAGAGGCATGGATACATGGAAAAGGCTCAGGAATATTAGAAGGGAGGGTGTAGAAGGGACTGGAGAAAAGGTGAAGAGATTAGCCAAAGAACATCTATGCTTAGCCCATGGTCACAGACAGCAGTGTGGTGAAGGCCAGTAGGTGGAGTGGGCTGGGAGATGGTGCGCATAGAGGGAGGGAAATGGTGGACATCTATAGTAGTGTCAACAATAAAAACAAATTTAAAATAAGAAATTAAAAAAGTACAAACTTCTAGTTATAAAATAAGTCATGGGAATTGCGTAGATCATGATGACCACAGTTGACAGTACTCTATAGTACATTTGAAAGTTGCTAAGAAAGTAAATCTTAAAAGTACCCATCACAAGAAAAAAAAAAAGCTGTATGAAATGATGGGTGTGAATTAAACTTTTTGTGGTAATCATTTGCAATACAATCAGATCATTATGTTGTGTACCTTTAAGTTATCCAGTGCCCTGGCCATTGGCTTATTGGTTGGAGCATAGTCCCATACAACAAAAGGTGTGGGTTCGATTTCCAGTCAGGGCACAAGCCTAGGTTGCCAGTTTGATCCCACTTGGGGCATGATGTTTCTCTCTCACATCCTGTTTCTCTCTCTCTCTCTCTCTCTCTCTCTCTCTCTCTCTCTCTCTCCCTCTCTCTCTCTCCAACAAAAACATATCCTCAGATGAGGATTTTTTAAAAAATAGTCTTTAAACCTCCTTTCAACTTTTGCCCTCTTTGGCCTTTACGTAATTCAAAACCAACAGGTATTTAAAAAATAAATCTGGTTATAGAATTGCTCTTAAAGCCTGTGCAGGCCCTCCCATTACATTTAGAATAACATGTCACACTTTACAAGATGCTAAAGGGACACTGAATGAATGACACATTGTGCTCCCAGTTCAGAATACCCCTGGTATGCAGATTCGGGTTAGGAAGCTGTTCACATAGCACTTGCTCTTTTGTCCTCCAATGAAATCTTAACTAATATTGCGTAAAGCGTAATATTGAAATTAACCGTTTCTCTGGGATGGGGTAAGCCACGCCCATCAGCCAATCAGAGCTGCTGTATGCAAATTAGCCTGGCCAAGATGGCTGAGGCCGCAGCCCCGGTGTGGGGCTTCTCCGGGGCTGTGGCCTGTGCCACCTTGGGAGCCTCCGTCCTGGGAAGGCATCCGGTGCCTTGGGCCTGCAGATGCCTTCCCAGGCGGGAGCCTGGGGGTGGGTGCGGGAACCAGGCGGCCGGACCCCCGAGGCCCCGCCCGGGAGGCCATGGGGTGGCCAGTGCCACCCCACCCTCAGCTTCCCAGGCAGGTGGCCCGGAGGGTCAGTGGGAGCTGCAGCCAGCCTGAAAACTGCCCTGAGCCCCTCACCCAGGTTTGCCACACCCCCTGAGGTGAGGGCCTCCACTGGGGAGCTTGGCCAGCTTGCAAACAGACATTGGCCCCTCACCCAGGCTGGCCAGGCACACCAGCAGGTGGACATCCCCAGAGGGGTCCCAGACTGGGAGAGGGCACAGGCCGGGCTGAGGGACACCCCCCGCCCAGTGCACAGATTTTTGTGCACCAGGCCCCTAGTTAGAATATAATCATAATTAAATGATTAGGCACATAAAAATAAATTGTGAAGTCGCTGACTTTTAGGTAGTACATTTTACATTCTATGATTTTAGTTCAATAATTTAAATACAAGCACATAAACACATACAGTACATGGATAGTCAGTAATACTGTGTAACTGTGGCCCAGGGTGACCTTGTGTTCATAGAGGAGCCCAGAGACCTGTAAGCCAGAATACCATGCATAATAGTGACTAGTAATAATATATATATATACTAGTGGCCCGTTGCAGGAAGGTTCCTGCAAGAATAGGGCTTTCTGAGCCAGAGCAAAGCAGAGAAGGTAGCGAAGCCTGCCCTTCTGTCTCTGCCGCCTCAGCTCCCTCACTTCTCCCTTCCTTCTTCACAGTCTCTGCTGCCTCAGCTCCATTCCCTTCTCTGCCGCCTCAGCTCCCTCCCTTCTCCCTGCCTTCTTCACTGTCTCAGTCTCCGCTGCCCCGGCTCCATTCACTTCTCCACACTTGGCTTTCTTCTCCCTGTCTTTAGTCTTTGCTGGTGCCTGTGTATGAAAATTGATCGCCATCTTTGTTGGGTTAATTTGCATATCGCTCTGATTGGCTGGTGGGTGTAACGAAGTGATGCCAATTTGCATATTACTTTTTTATAGATGTAGACATATATATTATTACTAGTCAGTGATATATATATATATATATATATATATATATATATATGAAAAGAGTAATCTTAAACTTTTGACACTATTTTGTTTTCTTGACCAAGGAAGTAAAAGGCTATTTAATATGTAGGCCATTCATATGTACATTCCAAGTCTTTCTGCTTTTATTGAAGAAGTTTATGGTGAAATCTTGGAGCAGCACAATGCCAATTCCTATGTAGACCTTGGACTTGTAAGAAAGATAGAATCTAAAAGTTCAGAGAATTCATGAAAGACCAGCCACAGACCCTTGCTAGAAAGACTAATCAGCAAATCATTGAACTATTCCGTTTGCACTTTTAAAAAAGTCAATGCTTATTTCTTTACTACTCTGTTTCAACATTATTACAAGCCATTAATGATCATTGATCAGGTCTGTCAAAATTAGTGAAGCATTTGCAAGAAGCCTTTCCCTTTTGAACCATCAAGAAATTGAAGAAAATTTCTAATGGTTATTTCCATATTCCATTGTTATTAATAATACTTCCTATGTGTGCAATTCAATATGTTACTGTTGACTTCACTTTAAGATATGCATTGAGTAGAAGGATTTATTAAAAAATAATGGTCTCAGGAATTCGCTACTTTGCAAGTGACAGTGGAAGAAGTGTGCATTCAAGAATGAAACATCCCTCCCTTGAAAAATCCCTTTTTGTTTGAGAACTAAAAAAATGTGCACTCCCTCCACCCCATTTACACACAGAGGTGTGGAATTTAAATATATTTTGACAAAGTGAAGAGAACTGTCTCTGTAATATATTGCTGTCAGTGAGTTTTAGAACTATTTCCCTTGCAGGTTAAGAAGAAAAGCCAGGAGAGGAAATGACTAAATCCTCTGTATATCTTCATTGACAGCTGATAATTAACATGCAGCTTAGCAATAATAATTAGTTCCCTCTTGAGAAAATTTCCGGATGAACTCTGAGTTGGCATAGCTTAGTTTCATCTTGTTCCTTTGTCCATTGCCTCCCCCAAGTCATTCATGTTATTTTTAGAGGAGGAAGAACTCAGGATGAGCTCCCTCCCTTGAACCGAGTCAGCACTGTCCATTATCTGCAGTTTTCTGGAGATTACCCGAGATTAGAGTGTCCTTTGCCCCCCTCTTCCTGTAAGTTTTTTGGCTCTTTCATATAAGCAGCTTGATGCAGTCTGAAGGGATAAAGAAAGTAGCCATCACTTAGTAAATATGCCAAGTCCTTGGACTATAATTTGGAATTAAGATCACTAATAATATTACTGAAAGTGCTAGCTCTAAAATTAAAGGAGAAAAAAATTGAGGAGAAAAGCTTTCTGCTTGAGCTTTCTTTGGCTGTAGTATACACCAGGAAACAAAAAAAATTTAATTTTCTCAAAAGTAAGATGTATGAAAATGTCACTAATTGATAAATGAAAGCAACATGAAAAATTCTGTAGTTATTTGAGACAATTTATAAAATAGGAATTGAAGTTAATAACAATTAAAATTGATATAACACTGAATTTTTCTGTTGATGTTATTGCTTTTGAATTATTTTGAATTATAACAAGCCCAACTATTGAATATTAGGAAAACCTTCCATTTTATCTTGTTATTTATTTATTTTTCTTTATTGATTAAGGTATTACATATGTGTCCTTATCCCCCTATTGCCCCGACCCCCCCACTCATGCCCTCATCCCCCTGGTGTCTGTGTCCATTGGTTAGGCTTATATGCTTGCATACAAGTCTTTTGATTGATCTCTGCCCCTTACCCCCACCTTCCATACCTTCCCTCTAAGGTTTGACAATCTGATAGATGCTTCTCTGTCTCTGGATTTGTTTTTATTCATCTGTTTATGTTCATTATATTCCACAAATGAGTGAGAACATGTGATATTTATCTTCTCTGATTGGCTAGTTTTGCTTAGCATAATGCTCTCCAGTTCCATCTATGCTGTTGCAAATGGTAAGAATGCCTTTTTTATAGCAGCATAGTATTCCATTGTGTAGATGTACCACAATTTTTTAATTCACTCATCTGCTGATGGGCACTTAGGCTGTTTCCAAATCTTAGCTATGGTGAATTGTGTCACTAAGAACATAGGGGTGCATATATCCTTTCTGATTGGTGTTTCTGGTTTCTTGGGATATATTCCTAGAACTGGAATCACTGAGTCAAATGAGAGTTATGAGGCTTTACAATATAGATTTGATTTCAGATACATAACCCCTTAATAGACTTTTCTTACTTGCTCCTGAAGAGAGTTTTATATATAATAGGTTATAGAGTCATTGCTAGAAGTATTGATTGACAGCCTCCTGGACTAAGCCCACATATACCCTGACTGGGATTGGAACCACAACAGCTACATTGACCAGGGCTCTGGTATTACTAACAAAGAAATAGAAACTACCACCTTTAGATTATAAGAATTATAGCAAGTACAACAGAAATTGGCAAGTCATAAAATCAAGTGGAAATTGACCTCTCTCTCCGTCTCTCTCTCTGCATACAAGGGTACTGAGATCCTAATGACATCAGTATGAAAGAAGCAAGGTCATCCCTAAATGGAATTCATTAATGGGGTACCTTCTTTACTGATTGGCCTTCCTCTACATTTCAATTCATACTTTTTAATTTAGGCATGAACTAATCCACTGCAGCAACATTTTAGAATAGAATCCTCATATGTAATTCCATTCATGACTTTCTCTATTTTCCAGCAAACTTATTCCCTAAGCTTTGAAGCTTAGTATATTTGGTAACTCTAGAGTTTAGAAACCTGTTAACATTAGATAATACGTAACCATTTTTTGAGCAGTTGCATCCTTGCAGATAATGATTTTACTGCATAAAACTTGGGGAATTTTAACAACCTATTAGAATAACTGGGAAAACTATTTTTGGAAAAGAATCCACTTATCAGTCCTGTTATAAAACCGTAAGTGAGTATATGTAAAGGCAGTGGATAGCTTTTTTTTTTTTTTTAATTTATCTTTATTGTTCAGATTATTATAGTTGTTCCTCTTTTTTCCCCCATAGCTCCTCTCCTCCCAGTTCCCACCCCACCTTCTGTCCTTGCCCTGCTACTGTCCTCATCCATAGGTGTACAATTATTGTCCATTCTCTTCACGCACCCCCAACACCCTTAACCCCCGAAAATTGTCCATCCACTCCATTTCTATGCCTCTGATTCTATTCTGTTCACCAGTTTATTTTGTTCATCAGATTTTTTATTCACTTGATTCTTAGATTCACTCGTTGATATATATTTGTTGTTCATAATTTTTACTTTCCTTTTTCTTCTTCCTCTTCTCAAAGGATACCTTTCAGCATTTCATATAATACTGGTTGGGTGGTGATGAACTCTTTTAGCTTTTTCTTGTCTGTGAAGGTCTTTATCCAACCTTCAATTCTGAACGATAGCTTTGCTGGGTAAAGTAATTTTGGCTGTAGGTTCTTGTTATTCATCACTTTGAATATTTCTTGCCACTCCCTTCTGGCCTGCAAAGTTTCTGTTGAGAAATCAGCTGACAGTCATATGGGTGCCCCCTTGTAGGTAAACTAACTGCGTTTCTCTTGCAGCTTTTAAGATTCTCTCCTTGTCTTTTGCTCTTGGCATTTTAATTATGATATGTCTTGGTGTGGTCCTCCTTCGGTTCCTTTGTTTGGGGTTCTCTGCGCTTCCTGGACTTGGAAGTCTATTTCTTTCACCAGGTGAGGGAAGTTTTCTGTCATTATTTCTTCAAATAGGTTTTCAATATCTTGCTCTTTCTCTTCTTCTGGCACCCCTATAATTCTGATGTTGGTGCGCTTGAAGTTGTCCCAGAGACTCCTTACACTATCTTTATACTTTTTGACCCTTTTTCTTTTTT
>PVJC01046844.1:0-13150 GCA_004026665.1 Murina feae
GGTCCCCTCCAACTGTCCTCCTCTGCCAGCCTGGTCCCCCCCAACTGTCCTCCCCTGCAGGCCTGGGTCCCCCCAACTGGCCTCCCCTTGCAGGCCTAGGTCCCTCCCAACTGCCCTCCCTTGCTAGCCATCTTGTGGGGGCCATCTTTGACCACATGGGGGAAGCCATCTTGTGATGATCAATTTGCATATTACTCTTTTATTAGATAGGATATATATAGAGATTATCCACCATTTATGTGAAATTTAACTCGGTGTCCTAAATTTTTAACTGACAACCCTATTCCCAAGGAATATTTGAAATAGCAAATAATGCCAAAGAGAGAGAGTAAAGGTGTAGATTCAATGAATAGTATCCAGATGTCAAAAACGGGGAGATCAAACTTCATACAAAAATGTGAATCTTTGACAGGAGAATGTTCAACATTAGGAAGAAAATGGTGATGGGAATTCTCAAATATGAGTCTTTCCTTCCAGATCAAAATGGCAACTTAGTGAGCAATAGCTATGTGAATCTCATCTTTGTGGAAGTTCCTATCTGTCTCCAGCTACCAAGAATCTTTGCAATAAACATAAAACAAGAGAGAGAGACAAGAGGGAGTATGGACAGCACTCTCATGGCATGGTCTGCCTCCATCTCCATTCCATCAACTGACACATAAGTCTCCTCAGGATGGCACCCTGATCTCCTTAAATAAGTTAGCCATTTCCAACTCCCTCACTATCTTGGTGGAATCAGAAATGCACATGGTGCCCTAACCAGTTTGGCTCAGTGGATAGAGCAATTCCGGTCAAGGGCATGTTCCTTGGTTGTGGGCACATCCCCAGTAAGGGGTGTGCAGGAGGCAGCTGATTGATGTTTCTCTCTCATTGATGTTTCTAATTCTCTATCCCTCTCCCTTCCTCTCTGTAAAAAAATCAATAATATATATATTATTTTTTTAAAAAAGAAATGCACATGGTGATGCTGATATAGAAATACTGAGTGAGTGAGGGATAGAGAGGGATAGAAAGGGCATTTTCTAGAAATAAAGATAAAAGAGTCAGTTTCTCATTTTTTACCCCAAACTAACTTAAACTATAAGTATAAGAAATAATCACTGACTACTACATTTGAAGAGAAATATAGTCTAAATATAGGCAAAACTGCATGATACTATCCATAAGCAGAGTAAACTTTCAAAAAACACCTTCAGTATGAGCTGCATGTAATGCAGGTAGTTCGAAGATCCTTCACTCCCCAAATACTCACTGAGTGCCTACTATTGAACTAGGCGCTGTCCCAGGCACTGGGGCTACTGCAGTGAACAAGACAGGCAACAGCTCATTTTTGAGAGGCTTATATTCAAGGGGCAGTTTGGGGAGGATGGATAAGGTGGAGATATAGAAAAATAAATAATAAAGGAACAGATAAAATAAGATTATTTCAGGCAATATCACGTGCTGTGGAGGCAATAAATCAGAATGATATGACACTAGAGATCTAGATAAGACTAACTCAAATGTCCAGTGACTTCCTAAGGATATCTGTAAGTTCAAGGTTTGAGGTGGGAGTAACCTAAATTTTCTTGGTCGCCTCTACCACAGCTTTATAGAATTCATTCAGCTGAGCAATTGATTCACCTATTGGTTCTGTTTCTTTTCTACCCTCAGTTTCAGCACAGACATAAAATAGAGTCCTTTTTCATGATTCATATATTCTCTCTCCCTCTCTCTCTCTTTCTCCCTCTCTCTCTCTGTTCTCCTACATACATACACAGACAGAGACTTTGTGTGCAGTAGAGTTTATTGAATATTTGCAAGAGGGACACAAAGGAAGTTTACTCTACCACAACACAAAAACTTAACATTGAATATTACACATCCCTGTTCTGAACCACCCCGGGCACTCTATCACATTGCTCCTACCCTTTTTACTTCCTTGTTCCAATATGCTTTTTTCATATCTAACAATAAGCTTTTTAAACCTGCTGTTACCTCCTACTAAACAAAAAGTGTCTCGCTTTTTGCTTAAGCACCTTATCAAATTTTTCCTTAAACAGTCTACCTTAAAAGAAATTCTAATACCAACTGTTAAGATAATAATTTGTTTCAACTAACTGTAACTATCAAATATATATATTTTTCTCTGTTATTCTGGGTGTATGAATTGTCAGAATCCTTTGACTTTGTAATAACAGGAAATTTAAATGAAACCAATGCTCTTTTTTTCTTGAGCAAAAAGAAATATATATTTTATTTAACTAAAGAGAATCTGAGAATCTTGATACTAAGTATTGCTAATATATGTAATAAATTAGATTAAATTTATTTCACAATCTCATCAATAATAGATTAGCTACTTTATAGAGAAATACAAGTATAGGCAATTAAAATCTGAAAAGAATTACTTTAAGCTAGAATTTTTTTAAAGACAAATATTTGTTCTCAGCAATATAAAAATAAAAACTTACAAGGAACTGACCCATACATGACAATATTTCTAGCAAAGTTAACATGTTAGACAAAAGTTTATACTGACATGTCTTAAAAATGTATTGCATGTAAACCCAGAACAAAATCAGGATCCTTTATGTTCAAGTTCATTCTCCTCTCAGTTCTAGGTACTCTCCAAATGGCATTTTTATGATAAGTTGACAATTAAATTACTATCCCTTCAGAAACTATCACCGCTGCTCTAGCAATCCACTGACAGTCACAGGTAACGAAAGTCATTCTCTATCCACAGAAGCTTGTGCTAGGTCACCAGGGACAACACTGCAAAGCAAACTGGAACACACAGAATCTTTTAATCAGAATCCAGTCTTGCCCTTTAGGCTTTGATTGCCACTTCTCTGTTTGTGCTTTACCGAACATATGTTGCCTGCAACATACTCCAGAACACATTGATACCATAGTGAACTATGTTTGCCTGATTGCTTAGAGTTTAGAAAGAGAAAGAGAATACAGTGTTTTTGCACTGTGTTCATGTATGAAAAATAAAAGACAAGTGTCAGTTTTCAAGGTCTTCAGTTAAAATTTCAAAAATGAATTGTTAGGTACATTGGTGCCAAAAAGCATCCTTTTCCAGCTTACTGATGTTCAAATGGTAATATCCACAAGGATTCTATTTCTAGTGTCTAAATCTGTTGATTCCATGGGCACCACATGAAGTTTAATCACGATACCATTGCAGGTAAATCAACACTCTTCTTGAGTTCAGCTTTCCAGATCTATTTTGTATCCCACAGACTATGTGTCTGGTGCACAACAGGCTCTCAATAAATATTTGATGAAGTTAATGAAATACAACCCACATGTGCATCGTGGAGAGTGCAGAACTGACATGACGGTGAGTCAACACTCAAGAAAAGCAGCTAGTTTATCAACAATAATTTGCCACTAGCACTTAGGAGTAGATTATTTTTCATGCTGTTTCTTGCTCTTATCATTAAAATATAAAGTGCTGAAGCAAGGTCAGTAGAACATGTCTCTGTTCTCTGAGATTTCACATCTTAAGCTGTGCCACATAGACTGTTTCCGGAAGAAATAGAAAATAAAGGTGGTCAAGCCAACACTGCCTAGTTTTAGTCATTACCAGGTCTTATCTCTGTCTCAAAATTATTTCTATATAAACAAAAGTAATCAACATCCTAACTGCCCTGGAATTTTACTGACTTTATATAATTATTCTTTCTTCCCTTCATAGCAATAATTTGACTTTCAAAACAATTTTTTTAAGCTGTGCTTATTCAGGAAATTGTTTCAGTAGCTTATATTGATGCTTGGAAATAGTCATACTAGAACTTGCTTTGGTCTGAAAGTTTGTGTTCTCCAAAGATTCCTGTATTGAAATCCTAACCCCCAATATGATGGTATTGGGAGATGGGCCCTTTGGAGGTGAGTAGGTCATGACCGTGGAGCCTTCATAAATGAAATTACTAGCTTTATAAAAGAGACCCCAGAGAGAGCCCTCATCGTTCCACCAAGTGGAGAGACAAAAGATGACTATCTATGAACCCTAATGAGGGCCCTCACTTGATCTTGGACTCCTCAGCCTCCAGAACTGTGAGAAATAATATTCTGTTGTTTATAAACCACTTAATCTATGGTATTTTCTTATAACAGCTGAACAGACTATGGCAAACTTTTCACTCCAACCAAGCCGTTTATATAGTCCAACCTCTGATCTGTTGATTACCATGAGTCCACTTGGCTTTATGTCAACCATTCCCACCCCAGAGGTGATTACTGCCCTCTCTTTACTCTCCAAATCTTTATGTATACTTTCATCCTAGCAGTATGAAATTACAATACATTGTGACTATTCATAGTTAACTTTCTTCCCTGGATAAGCTTCTTGGGGGTAGATGCAATATTGTATTCATACCTGAACATAATGCTTGAAAAGGAGTTAACTTGCTTAACAAGTGCTTACTGATTAACTCAATCTCTTTTCTAATAATTTTTGCAGAGATGGGAACTGCAGGATGACATTGGAATTCAAACTTTTTAATCTCTATTTAATGTCCACAAAAGACTACTTCAGGTATTCTATAAATCTTTTCAATTCTTTTTTTAAATATATTTTAATGAATTTTTACAAAGAGGAAGGGAGGGGGATAGAGAGTTAGAAACATCAATGAGAGAGAAGCATCAATCAGCTGCCTCCTGCATACCCCGCACTGGGGATGTGCCCGCAACCAAGGTACATGCCCTTGACCAGAATCAAACCTGGGACCCTTGAGTCTTCAGGCCGACACTCTACCCAGTGAGTCAAACCAGCTAGGTTGAAATCTGTTCAATTCTTACTTTCAAGTTAAAATTTATGGTACATACTCTACTCAGTACAAGAATTGCTCAGTTTGTGGGAGTAAAGTAATTGTTTAACATTTAGAATTTCTCATGGTAAAAGCAATGGTTCAGTTGATAAGGGTTCTTGGTCCATCTGAATTCTAAAATAAACAGTTTTCCTTAATAGATTAGAATTGGAGACATGAAAAGCAGAAAGTCTGGCAGGGATCTACCTTTGATCTGCCCATTCATCATCTTTATGGCAAAGCAGACAGCCAAAAGAGGAGATCTTAATGAATAACCCCATTAGCATCCTCTCCCTTCCAGAATCCAAAATATTTTGGGAGAAAAGGATGACTTAAGCCAGAGCTACCAGGTGGAGGGGGATAGGAGACTAGGACACTATGTACTGTTTAAACACACCAGTATTATCCCAAGCCATTTCTTAGCACAGAAGGGAAATTCTTAAGAATCTGAGAATAAATCACTAGCAAATAGTACTTATTAACCTATCAGTGGATTGAAGATGGTTGGAAGATAAATTTCTTTGAAATAATATTCAAGGAAAAAATATAATAGAAGAGTGAAAATTCTTCAAATTATAAAGGGACTATCAAGAATCTAGTCTATTTCCAACATGGTACATCCCTACCTCTTCTTGCCCATTTATGTCCTAACCACTCATCCAGTCCTAGTGTAAGTTTCACCTGTTCCATCTGAACTCCCACAAAATTCATCTTATGCAACACAAAGATCATTAGTTCTGGATTCAGATAATGCCGTGTTATCTCAGCTCTCCCATCCACTTCAAAGTGAGACTTTCTGAATCCGTACACATCATCCGGCATGTATTACACAACCTGCCACAGCACCAAGTCTTCTTTTTATCAAATTTAGTGGATGAACTTGCCATTCTGAGCATGCTCTTCTACCTGTAAGTAAGGATACTCCTCTAACTGCAAAGTTTGCGTCTCGACAACCTACCTCTGAGTCTTCGTTTCCTCACCTGTTAATGGGAATAATTACATAGAAGTGGTTTTGTTTATGTTTAAATGGGATGGCACATGAAAAAATGCCTGGCATATAGTGGCTGCTCAACAAAAACTTACTAATTTTTGAAAAATGAATGATTTATGGATTTCTTGATTAGAAAACCGTTTTCCTCCTAGAAAGAATCTGTGAAACTTTCTATCTTGGAGACTCTGTTCTTTCTCAGATTCCTAATCTCCTCACAAATTTGAGTCAAAATATTTTCTGGCAATTCATTATCTGCCTATCTCTGAGATTCTCCCCTAGAATAGTATGGAGAAGTAAAATTATTAATACAAACCAATTATGGTCTGTGCTCAAGCCTTTATCAATTTCCCGCAGAAGAATGAAAAAGTGTTTAGATTGCTAAAATATTGAACTGCTCTTTTTCTAAGTGGCTACCCAATAGCTAGCAGAGCCTACGATCTTGTCTTGAGTTAAAGAGTGAGACAACAAATATGAAAAAGGCTGCATGACTAGTGTCTGAAGCTCATTCACACCTAAGGCATTTGTGTTCCCTCCAGTTCATTCACCTGCTGGTATCCACATCAGCCTATTCCTATTTCAATTATCAAGAGCAATTTTATAAGGACAAAGTGTATAGTTGTCCCCAAAGGAACAAGATTAACTACCAGGCTTTTACTTTTTTGTAACACTTTATTTTGAAAATAGCTTTAGACTTATATGAGTTGCAAAACTACTAGAGAATTCCAATATATCCTTCTCCGTGCATCCTCTAATGTGGTCATCTCACATAATCATAGTACAATTATCAAAACTAGAAATTAACAGAGGCACAATATTGTTATTAAACTGTAGACTTTATTCAGATTTAGCCAATTTCTCACGAATGCCCTTTTTCTATTCTAGGATCAATTCAGAATCCCACGTTGTGTTTCCTTGTTATGTCTCCATAGTCTTTTCCAGTCTGGAGCTATTCTACAGTCTTTCATGGCCTTGGCACTCTTGAAGAGGACTGGAACTGGTCGGGTGTTTGGTAGCATGTCTCTCCATTGGGATTTGTCTGCTGCCTTCTCATGATTAGACTGTGTTTATCCACATTTGCAAAGAATACCACAGATGGGCTAGGTCTTTTCACCCTAAAACAGAGTACACGGTGCCTCTGTGAGTTGTTACTGGTGATTTGAACGTTGATCACTTTGTTAAAATGGAGCATGCCCAGAATTCCTACTTTTGTAGAAAATTCACTCATAATTAGTCAATATTTTCCATTTGTCCTAAGTAAATACTATGCAAAATCTTTTTTCCCACGATTTTAGTATGCATCCACGGATTTTGTCTGGAGCAATTATTAATATGGTGTTCTACTGGTGATGTTTTTGTCCCTCCTTCTTCCTATATCTATTAATTGAGGTTTCTCTGTAAGGAAGAACATCCCTTTATTTTTCACTCAATTATTTATATCAGCATGTACTTATGAATATTTATTTTATTATTTGAGCTATAGTTCAATACTATTGCTATTTGTTTTACTTCCCAAATTATTCAGTTGGGATTATTGCTATCTCTTTTAGATCAGCTCTTGTGCTCCTTTTAAAATATCCTCTTTTTTTTTCAGCACTTACTTTCTGACACCACAAAATACTCCAGGCTCAATCACTTCTCCAAAACGGGGTTACAATTTTTTTCTAATTACTCAAATTAGTGGGTGAACTTAATGGTCTTAGACTAATGGTCCTAAAAGAATGACAACATTAGAGAAGCCTAGTTTTCCCTTCCAACTTAATCACATAACTCTTTGTATCTATTTCTGTCAGAATATATCTCAAATTATATCAAAAAACAGTTCATCTATGTTTCACTCCCTTCACCTAGATTCCTCAAGAGCTAGGACTTACATTCTTTTATTCAAAAGATACTTCTTGAGAATTTTCTATCCAATGGATATGTGATGGTAAATAAAACAGACCCAGCCTCAGCTCTCAGCTTCCTGATACAGTGCCTGAAATATAAACACTCAGTATACTCTTTGGGCAAGTGTTAAAAGAAATCTCGGTGAAAATTAGTACAGTGAGATGACTACTTTGCCCATATTTTGTCAAAAATTAAAATCACTCTATAGTATGACTCAGGTCCTTATTAACCACACTCAAAAAATAATGTATTATTGTCCATTAAAAATTACTACCTCTGTCCCCTCATTCTATTACCATCTCTTAAGGATTTATTATCCATTGAGAGAATTGTTTGCTTAGTAAATAAGTGCTAAATATATACAGACTATAATTCAAGTAGTGACTCCCTCAAAATAGCATCATTTTATTAACTCTATTTAGTGTTTCCTTGAGCTACCCTGACTTTCATTATTCAAGAAAACTAAACAATCTCTTGAGGAAGAGCAACAATGTGCTGCTGTACCTATTCATGTTCTTGTGTAATTTCTGTAGTGTCCATACACTCCAAACAGGACAGAAACAAGATTAAAAATAATGGTGAAGATTAACTTCCCTTCGAGAGCACAATAAAACTTGTCTACTGCAAAAGAAAAAATTATTGCAGAAGTTACACAAAAATGTGTGAGTATAAAGAAAACGTTTTTAACAAATTGTTCAAAATACCAGAAAAATTATTAATCCTTTATAAATGTAGTAAAGTAGCTTTTGCCTGTGATGGAATAACTAGCATTAGACTTATTTTTTTGCCACGAACAACTGTAAAACTGGACAAAAGATATTTGAGACTACTGTTGCCATGTATTAGAAAATGAGAAGCACAGTACCACAATCCTGCTGAGATGACTGGATTTTGTGGAAAAGGTACTAAAATTTAAATTTTTGCGAAGTATGGGTTTCAGAAACTTGTATAGAGGTTTCCCTCATGGCCTTGGCTAAACACTAGGCTGTCTGAATGCAGAATGAATTCCATAAGACTTAACAGACAGCGACTCCTGGAGAGTGAAGACTGAATGGAGATACCAATGATTTAAAAATGCCTGGATACACTAGCTGAGCCAAAATAGTGATACCTGAGTAAGTCATATGATCATCTGGGACTCAAGAAAGGCCATTCTTATGGAATAAAGACCACACTGAATAAAGGTATGCCTTAGGACAAAGGACAAAATAAAGGTATACCCACCCTGACAAAATCTAAAACCAAACCAAGCCTAACAGTATCAAGAAGTCCCTCTAATAATTTAATTGTCTGACAGAACAAAATTCAATATTACTTAAAAGAAGATAACATAATCCAGCCTCCTTTCAATATATTGTCCACAATGTGCAGCATATAATTAAAAATACTATATATGTAAAGTGACTCAAAACCAAGAGAAGCAGAAGTCAAAAGAAAATGACCCAAAGATAACAAAGATACTGGAATTAACAGAAAAGAAGTATGAAATAGCTATTAAAAATATGTGCAAGAAGTTAAAGGAAAAGATAGGCAAATGAGTGAACAGATAGGGAAGCTTAATAACAAAAAAGTAGAAACTATTTTTAAAAAGAACCAAATAGAAATTATAAAATTGAAAATTATAATATTTGAAATAAAAATATACCAATGAGCTTAAATCAGATTGCATTATACAGAATAAAGGATAGATGAACTTGAAGACAAATCAATAGAAATATCCACACTGTGAGAGGAGAAAATATATGCTTTTCATTACCAGATTGTCAATTATGATTGGAAACATATAATTACTAGCATACAAGTAATTGAGAGTCTCTGAAAGAGAAGAGAAGTACAGTTGAGTAGAAAAGTTATTTGAAGAAATAATGATTGAAAATTCTGATAAAATAAGTTAACCAACACATTCAAAAAGTTTGGCAAACTTTAAACAAGATAAGTATGAAGAAAAGTCACACCACATTACATAATAACCAAGCTGCTGAAAACTATAAATAAAGAGAACAATGATAATAATAGCAGCTTTCATCAAAAACAGTGAAAGGCAGAGAAAATAAAATTACTCCTTCACAGTGTTAAAAATAATGCTAATTAAGAATTTCATATCAGGAAAAATAACCCTTTCAAAAACAAGATTAATAAAGATATTTTCAGATAAACAAAAGCTGAAAGAATCTGTTGCCAGTATGTCTACACTACAAGAAATACTGAAATAAAGTTTTCAAACTGAAGAGAAATAATTCAAATTAATCTACAGACTAGTGCCAGAAATGGTAAATACATGGGTAAATTTCTTCTTTTAATGTTAAAAAAACAACTGATTTGAAAGCAAAAATAATAACATTGTTTTATGTAGAATTTAAAATATTCAAGGAAATAAAATCTATGACTACAGAAGACAGTGATAGCTAACCCAACAAATGTAAAATAAACATTATTTTCAGGCACACATAGAATGTTCAGCATGATATACTATATTACATACCATGAAATGTGTTGGCAAATTTCAAAAGATTGAAATCTTACAGAATATGTTCTCTTCTAAAGTATAATATTATAGCATTTGTTCACAACAGAAATAAGTTAGAAATTAATACCAAAAACTATCAAATATTTAGAAATTAAACAACATACTTCTATATAACCCTTGTGTCAAAGAAATTACAAGCAAAATTTTAAAATATTGTGAACAGAATGAATGTGAAATACAATATAACAAAATTTATGGGATGCACCTAAAATAATGTTTATCAGGGGGAGTATGTAGGCTGAAATTCTTATATTAGTAAAGGAGAGAACTTTAAAATTGATGACTTAAAATTAAACATAAAGTAAATAGATGGAATAATAAAGTTAAGAATGCAAATCTATGAAATACAAAATAAGAAAACTATAGGGAAAAACAACAAAGCCAAATATTTCTTCTTAAAAATTAATAATGCAAAAGTCCAGCAAGACTGATAAAGAAAAGAAAAGAAAAAAACATAAGTTATTAATTTCGGAATGAAAGAGAGGATACAGCTGAAGATGCTATTGATCTGGGTCACAAACTATGACCCCTGGGCCGAATCAGGCACCACCTGTTTCTGTATAGCTTACAAGTTATGAAAGGTCTTTACATTTTTAAATGGTTGAGAAAAAAATCAAAAGAAGAACATAAAATTATATTAAATTTAAATTTTAGTATTCACAAATAGTTTTATTGAGCCATGCTCATTCATTGATATGGCTGCTTTCACATACAATAGCAGATCTGCATTCTTATAAAAGACTAGAGACCCTGTGCACAAAATTCATGCACTGGAGGGGTCGCTTAGTCCAACCTGTGCCCTCTCGCAGTCCGGAAACCCTTCAGGGATGTCCACCTTTGGGATCAGGCCTAAGCTGGCAGTCAGACATCCCTCTCACAATCTAGGGCTCTTGCCGTCGGGACCCCTTGCTCCTTACCACCCTCCTGCAGCAGAGGTAAGAGAGGCTGCTGCCTCCACCACTACACTTACCAGCCATGAGCCCAACTTCTGGCTGAGTGGCACTCCCCCTATGGGAGCACACTGACCACCTGGGTGCAGCTCCTTCATTGGGCATCTGTCCCCTGGTGGTCAGTGCTCATCATAGCGACCAATTGTTCTACCATTCGGTCAATTTGCATATTAGGGTTTTATTATAAAGGATGTTACATGGCTCATAAAGCCTAAAAGATTTACTATTGGGCCCACACAGAAGAAGGTTTCAGGCCTACCATAAACATTAAAAGGATGATGCCAAAATATTACTTAAAACTTTATGCCAATAAATTTAACAAATTAGGTGAAATAAACACGTCTCTAAAAAAAAAAACACACACACACAACTAACCAAACTGAAACAAGAAAAAATAAAATATGTGACTATCCATTAGACAGAGAATTTGTAATAAAAATTTTCCCCAAAGAGAAAACTCCAGGTTTAACTGGTTTTGTATACTAAACTTAATTTCAGATAGACTGCATATTGAAATGTGGATGTTAAAATAAACAATAAAGAAAACAGAGAACAGTTGAGGTTAGAAAAGACTTTTTAACCAGGACATTAAATGTACTAATCCTAAGGAATTATGCTTATAAATTGGTCTTTATTCAAAATATGAAATTCTATTTAGAAGATTCCTTTAAGAAAATGAAAAGGTGCCCTAGTTGGTTTGGCTCAGTGGATAGAGCATTGGCCCTCAGAAGGGTCCTGGGTTTGATTGAGGTCAAGAGCATGTACCTCAGTTGTAGGCTCGATCCTCAGCCCTAGTGGGACCTGTGTGAGAGGCAACCAATTGATTGATGTGTCTCTCTCACATCATGTTTCTCTCTCTCTGTTTCTCCTTCTTCCTTCCATTCTCTCTAAAAATTAATGGAAAAATATCCTCAGGTAAAGATTAACACGAGAGAGAGAGAATGAAAAGACAAGCCACAGATGGGAGAAAATATTTGCAACACATATCACCAGCAAAATATTCATATCTAAAATACAAAAAGAACTTGTACAAATCAATAAGGAAAAAAGCAACACAATTTTTAAAAATTAACAAAAAACTGGACAGTCACTTCATAAAAGAGGAAAAGCCATTAAGTACATTAAAATTACATGCCATCATTATTTATCAGGGAAATGGAAATTGAAAACACAGTGATAACCATCTGTTGATTGCATTTAACATTTATTCTTTGTCCTTCTAGGAGTATCAAGTATTTTTTATAATCAAATTTCCTTTATAAAATCACCTTTTCTCCATTCTCAGCTATGTGTGTTGGGTGAAATTCAACCAACCTTAACTCTAGGGATAGAACTTGACTGAGCCCTGCCAATAGCATAGCCCACTTTCCCCACCATGACTGGTATGAACATGAAACCTGGTCAGAGCCAATGAAACATGAAGCTGCAGTTTCAGGTGAAGGCAGGTGGGATGGGAGAGACAAATTCTCTTTGGTGCCACTATTAAGAAGGTAGAGCAAATCTCACCTGCAGCTACATCTAACCCTGATGTTTTCAACCAACAAATTTCCTTCATGACATAAGCCAATTTGAGTTGAATTTCCCACGGTTCTAGTATATAGTCCTAAATGATGGTATTGTGATCATATTTTAGTGCTTGCTAATATACCAGAGAACAGCCTTGTTGCTTTGCATACATATCTAAACTTCAAAATACAAAAACAAGTCTTATGCCCAGCTGGGTGTGGTTCAGTGGTTGAGCATTGACCCGGAACCAAGAGGTCTCCGATTCAATTCCTGGTTAGGGCAATGCCTGGGTTGCAGGCTCAATCCCCAGTGGAGGGCTTGCAGGAGGCAGCAGATCAATGATTCCCTCTCATCATTGATGTTTCCATCTCTCTTTCCCTCCCTCTTCCTCTCTGAAATCAATAAAAAAATATATATACTAGGGGCCCGGTGCACAAAAATTTGTGTACTCGGGGGGTGGGGGTCCCTCAGCCCGGCCTGTGCCCTCTTG
>PVJC01046845.1:0-13162 GCA_004026665.1 Murina feae
CAAAGGGCCTGGGAAGCCCACCAAGCAGGCCGCCGACCCCCTGCCACCTCTTACCCGCTCCCCGGCCCGCCACCTTGCTTTCCCACTTCCTGGTGCCCTGGTGCCCTGGTGCCACTTCCAACTGCCATAGGCAGGCAGTTGCAACAGAACCCTTTGGTTTGTTCTAGTTCCGTGGCTGTTGGCCTCCATCTTGGCTGGGCTAATTTGCATACAGCTGCTCTGATTGGCTGTTGGCCTCCATCTTGGCTGGGTTAATTTGCATATAGCTACTCTGATTGGCTGGTGGTAACGGTCATATTTGCATGTTTCGCTTTTATTATAGAAGATTGTAATGTGGTAGAATAATTAACAAAATGAATCCAGTGAGGTTTTCACAACCTTCACAAAGGAGTGAGGTTTATTCCAGGCATAGAAGCATGTTTTGTACTGTTGCTTGTTCTCCAAATATATCACTAGAATTGTTTTGAACTATTCAAAAGTCTACTTCATTTGAAGCCATGCTTATATTTAAAAAGTGGTCTAGATGAAGTAGCATGAAAGCACATTTTTAGGAGCAAAGTTATTGGTTTTGATAAATGCAAATGAAAAAAGGTGAATGTTACCTTAGTTTCATAGATGAAGGAACAAAAGCATTATATTGCTAAAGAAATAGATAATTGAAGAATTATATTGTAATGATCTTTGGCCTTCTTCCAAAATTTCAGTTTTCAAGGAATGTATATGGACCTCTCCGCAAAATATTTTTCCATTTTGAGTCTTGATGATGTCCTTGATAATTTAGGTGTTCCTCGAAGATCTTCCTGAGGATTTTAATGCTGCTTTACATGAGTATAACATGCAAATTACAAAGGACTTTGCCTCCTTCCTACTAATTGTTTCCAAATTGGCTGATATGAAACAGGAATATCAACTTCCATTGTCAAAAATAGGTAAGTATATTTATCTTCATTGTGGAACAACTTAAAACATAAATAATCTTGCCTAAGAATATTTTATCCCAAAAGAAGAATAGAGCCCTGGAAACATTAGTCTGTCTTAGAAGATTCCTTCTGCTTTTCAAAGAAAGAAATTATTAAAATTAAAAGGGCAATGGAGACTGAAACTCGATAGAATCATTTATAAACCATCTTGATTAAAGGTTGCTTTTGGGACAAGCCTCGAGTAAGAACATCTATGAGATGAAGAGAAAGTAGAGACTATTTAGTCACTGTTTTTCCCTTGAGAAGAAATACACATTGTGTTAACGAACATCTACTCAGCAGATACCTAGATGCACACTTTGGCTCTGCTACTTGTTAGCAGTGAGTCCTTGAACAAATGATCACCATATTCATGCTTCAATTTTATCAACAATAATATTACCTACTTAGTTTGAGTGAGGTTTAAATAATTAAGGTAACATATTTGAATATCTTAAAACTGTGCCTAGCATGTAGGCACACACTATTAATTAATCTTTGCTATTGTTTTTCACAAGCTATTAGATGGAACTCTTCTTCTAGAGAAAGTAAGGAGGAAATAAGTTACTAGGATAAAGGGAATGGGTTGAGTTATGGGTAGTAATTTCCTCATTACGTTATATCCTAACATCCTCAATTTAAAAAAAGTCAAGAAGTTGTAGCTTTCTGGGTCTATTAAAGTGGGAAGCAACATGAACAAAAGCAGATAGTAACACTGGTGCATTGTGAGCATCTCAGAGGAGGCAAAGCGAATATCTTGCCTCCATTACAAATTGGAGTCAATCTTGAATGTGTAATCTGGTGCTTTGTAAGAAAAGGATTGGAAAAACTATTTCCAACCCTACTGATAGTGGTTACTTGGAACACCCTGTATAGAAAGATACAAGTCTGAGCGCGGTGGGGAAAAGTACCAAGAAAATAACAATAATTATGTGTTAAAGAGCATACAATTTAAATTTAGTCTTTGCAATATTCTGTTTGGCTCAGTGGACAGAGCATCAGCCTGTGGACTGAAGTGTCCCAGCTGTGATTCCAGTCAAGGGCACATGCCCTGGTTTCAGGCTCGATCCCCAATAGGATGCATGCCAAAGGCAGCCAATCAATGATTCTCTCTCATTGATGTTTCTATCTCTCTCCCTCTCCCTTCCTCTCAGAAATCAATAAAAATATATTTAAATTTAGATTTTTATTACATGTTGATCAAAACAACTAATATAAAATATAAAACAAAATTTTGTATTGATAATAATATTAATAGCTGACATTTACTGAATATATTCTGTGCCAAGATATGCTATTTAGTTTATGTGATATATCTTAGTCTTCATTATGATATAGGTTCTGGAAAATTACATGGTCCAGAGCAGGTACATAAGGCTTGATAATTTGGCTAATTTTTAAAAACGAATTTATCCCACCCTATCATGGCCAGATTTCACAGGGAAAGAATGTGAAGACTCCCAACTTGTGTCTCACTTGATGAGCTGCAAGGAAGGAAGAGTTGCTATTTCTCCATTTGTTTGTCTCTCTGGGAACTCTGATGGAGATTTGCTTCAACCAGAAACTCCAAGCCATGTAAGTAGGAAATGGGGTTTATAAATAAATGGTCTTTAAGAAAAGAATGAATTCATACCTCCAGGCAGCTTTCACTTCATGTCCAAATTGAAAATAGTAAAAGAATCCAGGGGTGTCTACAGGAATATCCAGAAAATCGTGCTCTAAGGCCAATATAATTTGTTTCTTAGTACTGGCCTGAGGGACTCTGCTCCACTATATAAAACTTCCGGTACCACCACTTGTCTTCCATCCTTGAAGAATCTAGGGGATACTGACACAGGTTTGCTATGAAAAGAGCACATAAAATTACCTTTGGGCTTTCCCAGTATTGCTATATAGTTGCTGTAAATCCCATATATATTCTGGATCACTAATGCCCAAAATAGAGTACAAAGAACTGGACATAGAATATGCTGAATAAATAATCAGAATGTTGAAATAAACTCAGAAATGCAATTTATATCTTCATATGAATTTTGAGAAAGAAAATAAATTTTGTTACATTTGATATTATAGAATGACATTGATATCTCAATTCCATTTGATTCCAAAATTAGTCTTCTATCATGTAAAATAGTCTGATATCACTTGAAAGAGTTTTTTAAAACTATAGAAACCCTCATACATTTTAAATGGACACATACCTTTTTATCATTTATTTGAATAATTTCTAATGATGTAGTTTGAAGCTTCAGAAAACCATTTATATCTTCTATAATACTACAAGGGTAATATGCTAATTAGACTGGACAGACGAATGGCCTTCTGGATGTCATTGCAGATGTCCTTCTAGACAAAGCCTCGGTAGTGGGGGTTAGGCAAAGGTAGCAAGGGGTGATCAGGCAGGCAGGCAGAGTGGTCAGGGGCAGTCAGGCAGGTAGGCAAGTGGTTAGGGGCGATCAGGCAAGCAGGCAGAGGGTTTAGGGGAATCAGGCAGGCAGGTGAGTGGTTAGGGGCAATGAGGCAGGCAAGCGAGTGGTTAGAGGCGACCAGGCAGGCAGGCAACTGATTAGGAGCCAGCAGTCCCAGATTGCGTGCGAGAGGCATGTTCGACTGCCAGTTTTGGCCTGATCTCACAGGGATCCCTGCAGGGTTGGGCCTAAACTGGCAGTCCGACATCCCCTGAGGTGTCCTGGATTGCGAGAGGGTGCAGGCCGGGCTGAGGGGGGGACCCCCCCCTCCATGCACGCACTAGGCCTCTAGTATTAATATAAAACCATTGCAGTCCTTGCCAATTTGGCTCAATGGATAGAGTATTGGCCTGAGGACCAAAGGATCCCGGGCTAGATTCCAGTCAAGGGCACGTATTTTGATTGTAGGCTCCTGCAGGAGGCAACTAATCGATATGTTTCTCTCACATCTACATTTCTCTTTGTCTTTCACTATCTCTAAAAATCAATTAAAAAATCCTCAGGTGAGGATTAAAATAAATAAATAAGTAATTAAATAAAAATAAACCATTGCATCATTCTTTTTAAATATATAGAATGGAATAAAAGTTCCAAGTGTTTTATACTATAATTTTCAAGTTAAAAGAAGTGTTTTAATGCCATAATTTTAAAGTTAAAAGCAAGTCAATAATTAAATTTTTAATGATTTAAAATTTGGTGTAATGTTCTTTCTCTTGCATTTAGATTCTGAATTTCTCCACACAGTTTTCCTTCAATGTAATCATGCTAATGAAGCCACCCTACCTCATATTTCTTAGCTGAAATAGTATGTAATGTCAAAGTAATGGTTATTTTCTGTTGATCACAGAAACTTATATAAAATATAAATTTTGAGACATAATTACTAAACATAAATTAATTATTGTATTAGAAATGTATATATTAATGAGATGAATGAGGCTATTTCTTTTTTAATTAATACATATAACTATGAATAAATATTTACTTATTTTCAGAATGAGTTGGGGTTTCAGCATCAAATCTTAATTCAAATCCTGAGAAAACTTATTTAAATAGATAAGTGGTAGAGATGAAATAACTTTTGTTATAACAGTAACAATAATACACAATTCTTCTAAAATCTTCTGAGTTGTATTTCCCAAATAACTGAACAATCTACCATCAAAAATATTTTAATGTTCTTTTAATTAACAACTTGATTAGATCCACCTTCAATTTTGTTGAACTCAAATAATTAGAGACTAATTTAAAAAAGTT
This sequence comes from Murina feae, assembly GCA_004026665.1. Classification (NCBI taxonomy): domain Eukaryota; kingdom Metazoa; phylum Chordata; class Mammalia; order Chiroptera; family Vespertilionidae; genus Murina; species Murina feae. The sequence continues at coordinate 4,685 of PVJC01046845.1, forward strand.
AAACAGTTTTCAGTCATTCACTTTCTCAATAGGAAAGCTCTGTACATTTTAAAACTCTAAGGAAATGTACAGTAGTAAGTTGGGAAGGCTATTTGTTTTATATAATGAGAATAAAGCATTTATGAAAGAAGAAGCAAGAAAGAAACTTATTTTTACTGATAAGAAACATGATTTAAAAACAAATTGTAGGAGGTTTGGAAGACTGGGTGAAAAAGGTGAAGGGATTAAGAAATATAAATTGGTAGTTACAAAATAGTCACATGAATATAAAGTGCAGCATAGGGAATATAGTCAATAATATGGTAATAAGTATGGATGGTGCCAAGTGGTAACTGGACATACCAGAGAGACTACTTTATGAAGTATATGAGTGTCTAGCCACTGTGCTATACACCTGAAACGAATACAAAATAATATTGAATGTAAACTGTAATTGAGGAAAAAATAAAGGAATGGTGTCTGAGGCAAACAAACAAACAAAAAAGGGCAACAAAACTAAACCAAACATAAAAGCCCAAAACAAGTTGGAGTCCACGGCTCCAGATCCTGTATGAAGCTCTTATGTGGATAGATCCATAGATCTTTACCCCATATGAGTAGTGTAATAATAAACTGCCTTCAAAGAATGAGAGTTCCTAGTATAGAAATAATAAAGGAATGCATGTTAACTTACAAGACCAGTACTTTTATGAAGATTTTTCCCTGTATTTTATTTGTGCAATTACAATTATTTACCTAAGAGATTCGGAATAATTTTATTATAACTTTCACTTATTTTTATCATACAGTTAATTCAACTTATGAACATTATGTACCATTCACTTGTGTTTCCTTGTGAGAGATTTTGCATGTCTTTTGAAGAGACACTGACACAGATGTAATAGGATATAATGTATATGTCTTACTGCCATGCAATCACCATCAATTAGCAGTGACCTTTGAGGTACAGGACATAAAGTGCTTGATATGTTTGAGAGAAGATGGCAGGTCTATTTCACCTATTTTGAAGCATCTAGTACTTGTGAATATTTCCAGTGTATTGCTTAATGCTAATGTAACATGCCCTGTGCCTTATCCAACTTGCTTTATACAAATTTACTTTACTAGTGTAAGTTATAATACCTTAAAATATATTTTGCTTTATTGTTCATTACATTCTGCTGTATTCCTAACTATGCATATATACATATCTTTAAATGGCATATAGGTAAATTGTAAGGCAGAAAACTAATAAGGCAGAAAACCATGTGCTCCTCCTCGATTTCATTCACTTATCTCTCTGCTTTCCTCATGATAGCAACTGTGCTAAACTTTGTGTTTTTATTTCCCCTTTAAAATGTCAGATACCAAAATCTCATTTCATTTTTTCTGCTTTTGAATTTTGTAAAAAGTGAAGGAATACTTACTGTGGTCTTCTAGAAGTTGCTTTATACACCTAACACTATGCCCATAAGATTCATTCATGTAATGACATGAAGCTCTATTTTATTTTTGCTACTTCATAATATTTCATAGTGTGAAAGTAAAACAACATATTGATCTATTCTCCTGTAAATAAATGTTTGTGTTTGTTCCTAGTCTTTATAATTCATAGAGTTACTATGAATATCTGGTATACATGTGCAACCATTTCATTTGAGTATAAATTTTCTGGAGTTTTCGGGTCAAAACGATTATCTAGATCATAATGGAATAAAAATATCCAAATGCATGTTACTAATAGTAACTTTCCAAGCTATTACCAAGTCATTTAGAATGAAATTGTACCAATTTACACTCATACCAACAATATACTAGAGTTCCTATGGACCCCGCAAAGTACAGTTTTCAAAAAAAGAGCAGACATGGAAAACTCTTGATTTGCTTTCTTCCTTTTCTTCTTTTCCTTCTTTTCTTTCCTCCTCCCCTCTTCCCTTCTTTTTTATTCTGGTAATTGGATTATAAAAAGTGTTAGAGTTGTTCAGTTGAACTCTTCTCCTGAGACATGCAAGGTACAAGCTCCCTGATGCTGTGTTTATAAAGATATTTCCTGTACCAATTAGGATAATGATGAATTTTTCAATTAGCTTTCCTTTCCTAGTGAGTCTTGCTGTATTCTAGGCTGGATGGTTGAAATTGCCATTAATATGCTGTGTAGCAATAATGTTCATAGGTGGATCCAAGCTATTTTCTAGGGTTGCTTAGGGTAGCACACCCCAGTGTGTATGAAAGACACCTCTTCCCTCACTGAAAGAGTGTGCTTTAGAAATGCTGGTTTAAGGAAGTAACTGAAAAGCACGCTGTAAGAAATGATAACTTTCATTATGAGTGCATAAATTAAGAAAAATTGTATTTCTTCAGGTCATTCTGCGCACAATTGGCATCAGTCATGCTCAGGCTCCTGTGCTTTGGCCGCACAGATTTGATAGCCAGGGAAGAAGAATGCCACTTAATGCGTATGCGCTTGATTTCTATAAGCATGGTTCCTTGACAGGATTAGTCCAGGACAACAGGTATGTTTTATTTGTCTCCGTGTAAATCACTCCCTGCCTCTCCATGTCCATATCCCTGCCGGTGTCTGCCTCTCTCTTTCATCTCTAGCTCTATATCTGTGTCCATCTCCATCTCTAGGTTGATCTATTTCCATATCTGTATAGTAAATGAATGAACTTAGTGAATTTTAAGAGCTGAATGTGATTTACTGCACACTTGCATTTGCTTTCCATACCCTGTAAGACAGCGACTTTACAAAGTGCCTTCTCGCACTCCGCACTCCGGGATCCTTTGCGGGATGTCAGGGAGCTGTTTTCTGCCTGTTCCTCACGGGCCAGACTGAGGAACCCCACCTGCCGGAAGTTACCTCGCTTACTCTACCAGGGGGCCTCAAACTAGGCCCGTGGGCCACATGCAGCCCGCCGAGGACATTTATCCGGCCCGCCAGGTGTTTTTGCCGCCTTGTTTTTTACTTCAAAATAAGATATGTGCAGTGTGCATAGGAATTTATTCATAGTTATTTTTTTTTAAACTATAGTCCGGCCCTCCAACGGTCTGAGGGACAGTGAACTGGCCCGCTGTTTAAAAAGTTTGAGGACCCCTGGACGCTGGGGAGGGTCCCTGGGAAGTTGGTTCCAGGGTGTGTCCGGTCCTTCTCACCCAGCCCCGCCCCACTGGCCACCTTCTAATTAATTTTCTTTCAATGTGCATGAATCCATCACTAGCACAAATATAGAAATATATCTTTAATATGTATCCTATTTATTCATTATCAGATATTTTGAAACTGAGTGACAATAATAAATAATTACAAGCTGTTCATGATAGAATTATATAGAAAATATATAATTCACCCATTTTGAGGACTGAATAAAAAAAAGACAATTATTTTAGTTCTTAGGCAGGGAAACCATTTTTAAAATAGCAAGCAGGAGTACATCCTCCTGAGTTTACCTGAGAATGGGGAAATTGGCCCAGGCAGTGAGCACACAGATGTGGAGAGGAGCATGTCACACCACTCAGGATTAAGTATGCATTTTACATAAAATTTTGAACAGTCCTTATTAAAATAAAGAATTTGCGACTTCTAACACTCTTGAGAAATAGTAATCATTTTAAAAAATATGATTCACCATTGTAAGTAAAGCAGCCATGATATTAGTAAAAACTTTATTTAGTTCTTCCCACTCGAGTATCTAGCTCTCATTCACTCTGTTGAGCTTTACTTTCCTACTTTGGATTTCTCCTGAGATGGTCAGACTCTGATTTTTTTTTGCTCATCTGTGGCTGTGATGCTTGTTATTGAATTCATAGTCATCGTTTCCACAGGTTAAGTTATCTTTTGGGAGTCTGTGGTAGAAATGATTCTGGTAAATACCTCTTGGAAGACAAAAGAAATCCATTATTATTGATGAATCTAACATTTAGATGTGGAATAAGAAGTTCCTTAATGTTTTTGCACTATTGATTTTTCCAAATATTGTTTTATTTAGGATGAATGAAGGAGACGCTTATGAGCTGTTGAAAGATTTTTTACTCACCCTGAAATCTATCAGGTTTGTTATAGTTTTTAAATACCTATTTCAAATTTTCTAGTAATTTAGTGGTAATTTGAAAAATGTTAAGTTCATACTTACAGGTTTCATTGAACCTTTTTGGTGCTATGCATTTCAACTCCCCAAAAGTTTTCAGAACTTCTCAACACCCTGTTACATTATTTCCACCTCGGAGTTCATTCCCAAATCCATTTGACATAAAGTAGCATTCAGACCAGTCTTAGCCCCAGGCACTTTGCACCAACAGGCAAGCAATATTCTAAAACCTCAATAATCTCGAATTTCTAAATTTCCATAATCAGTTCAGACACATGATACTTCAGAGGGCCCCGTAGGGCTCCATCCGGTTTCTGGTTTATATCCACTTACATATTCTTGATTCTTGCTTTGTCTAGTGTGTTCTCCAGGCTTCTCCAATTCTGATCTCTCATACTGGCTTCCTGTTTTCATCTTTAGCAGAGCCCAGTGGAGACCCAAGTAATTCCAAATTTTGTGTGGATACCCCCATTCTTAGACTCCACCCGAAGGTTCCCCTTAGGACCACCTAGTGCTGCCTACTTAAATATTCATCTCCCTGAAGCCTCCAGTCTGCGCGCACTTTAATACTTTATGAATGTTCTTTTTTTTCTGTCACTTTAAAAATTTTACACATATATGCCTGGCTGGTGTGGCTCAGTGATTGAGTGTTAACCTGTGAACCAGGACATCAGGGTTCGATTTCCAGGTCAGGGCACATGCCTGGGTTGTGGGTTCAATCCCCAGTTGGGAGCATGGAAGACACAGCCGATCAAAGAGTCCCTCTCTCACCATTGATGTTTCTATCTCCCTGTCTCTCTCACTCAATAAACTAATATCTTTAAAAAATTATACATGTATACATATAATTTGCCATGTTTATGGGTTTTTTGCTAATCAGGTCATTTTATTTCTTTATCCGAGATTAATCAGACATGTTTGGACTTTTTATCTGGAGAATGAAACTTTTAGGATGGTGAAGCAGAGGGAACTGCTCTAGATTGAGTATTCCTTACCTGTTCTTAGTTATCCACGTTAGGGTCTGCAGAGCACTTCAAGAAACGTAAGAGACTTTGGAGCTCTCTCAAAAGCTGAGCCTAGGAAAATCATTCATCATTCACTTTTATAAAAGTATTGAAGTATTATTGGTTTGAGGTATAGTCTAAACATTTGAGATAGAAATATTAAACATATTCTTGCTTTCAAAAAATCTTACAATATACTGAGAGAAAATTTTTTAGATATTACAAAGATATTAAGTACTAGGATGATGGATAAAAGGTGACCCGCTCTACCTTGAATTCAGAAAAGGATTCTCAAAGTAACATTTTGATCAAGTCTTAAAAGACAGAGCGGAGGGAACAGTGCTTTCAAAGGACAGAATTGGGAAAGGGCCTGATATGTCAGGCATAGGCTTCAAGAGCAGTATGATAGCATGTAGAATATAGGATTGTGATAGGGATAGGGAGATGCTGAGTTGATTAAAGTAGCTTTAGAGGCAATTTGGCTATCTAATATAATAAAAGAGTAATATGCAAATTGACCATTACCCGAGACACCTAAGCCATGCCCACCAGCCAATCAGAGCGGCTGTATGCAAATTAACCCAGCCAAGATGGAGGCTGGCAGGGTGGCTCTGCGCTGGGAGCCTCCGAGGCCGGCATAGCTGTGCCAGGTGTGTCAGCTCAGTGGGGGGGGGGGTCCGGCCTGGGGCCTCCTCGGGGCATCCAGGAGCAGCTGTCCTGGGTCCACTGCCTGGCTCCACCTCCTGGGGGCCTCCCTGGGGCATGCGGGAGTGGGGGGCCCTCTGCAGGGTGTGCAGGAGCAGCTGTCCTGGGTCTGCTGCCTGGCTCTGCCCCGGGGGTCCACTACCTTCATACGCCCCCCAGGGGCCTCCACAGGGTGTGCGGGAGCGTCTGCTGCACAATACAAAGAATCTGAAGCCAGTTCACTGCCTGGCTCCACCCTGGGTGTGTTTGCTCAGCAGCAGGTAGTGGGGGCCCACTAGGCGTGTGCGATCGTGGGCCCTCCAGTGGGAAACGTCCAGGCCTACACTCACCAGCCCTCCCACCCCCCAGTGCACGAACCCTATAGGGGCTGTGGGCAGCCTGAAAATGGCCCTCGACCCCTCACACAGGCTGGCCAGGCATGCCAGCAGGTGGACATCTCCCCCGAGGTGTCCCAGACTGCAAGAGGGCACAGGCTAGGCTGAGAGACCCCCACCCCCCAAGTGCACAAATTTTTGTGCACCGGGCCCCTAGTATACTATATACTATATACTATATACTATATACTATATACTATATACTATATACTATATACTATATACTATATACTATATACTATATACTATATACTATATACTAGGGACCCAGTGCACAAAAATTTGTGCACTGGGGTGGTGGGGGAGGAGGGTCCCTCAGCCCGGCCTGTGCCCTCTCACAGTTTGGGACCCCTCTGGGGATGGCCACCTGCTGGTGTGCCTGGCCAGCCTGGGTGAGGGGCCAATGTCTGTTTGCAGGCTAGTCAAGCACCCCAGTGGAGATCCTCACCCCAGAGGGTGTGGCAAGCCTGGATGAGGGGCCAAGGGCAGTTTTCAGGCTGGCCACAGCTCCCACTGACCCTCTGGGCCATTGCCTGGGAAGCAATGGAGTGGCGCTGGCCACCCCATAGGCTTCCTAGGAGGGGGCATGGGGTCCCCCCACCCCCCAGGCTTCTCCGCCTGGGAGGCCATTCCAGTGTTGCTGGTCACTAGATCGGCCTCCCGGCAGGGTGCTTGCAGGGTCCTGCTTGCCCCGGGAGGCCGTTCCGGCTGCGATCGGCCTCCCAGCAGGGGGCTTGCGGGGTCCCGCCAGGCTGGTCCCCGCTTTCCCCGAAAGCTTCTCCACGGGGGAAGGCATCTGGCGGCCCAGGGTCCCAGATGCCTTCCCAGGACCCAGGCTCCCAAGATGGCGGAGCCCAGGGCTGTGGCCTCCGCCATCTTGGCTGGGCTAATTTGCATACAGTCACTCTGATTGGCTGGTGGGCATGGCTTAGGCCGTCCCGAAGAAACAGTTAATTTTAATATTACACTTTAATTAGTTTAGATATTGGGTCTTCATTATCATATTTTGGAGTTTGAGCTTACTATTTTGAGCAATGTGTAGGCAGTGCATAATAATGAGTGTGATATGAGTCTATGGTGTATGGTTTATGTAAATGGTAGAAGCTCAAAAGCTGTAACAGTCATGCAGGTGAGAATAAGTAAGGGTCTGAATTAAGGAAATAGAAGTAATGTTGAAAAAGAGTGGTTAGAAAATTATTTATGAGAGAGTAGAATCTGAAAAAAACAAAAACATACAAAACAAAACAAAAACAGACTCAGAGAAACAGAGACCAAACCAATGGTTGCCAGAGAGGATGATGATGGGGGATATGGGATGGGTAAAAGGTGAAAGTAAGTATAGTCAATAATATTATGATAACCTTGCTTTGTGACAGATGATTACTAAACTTAATGTGGTGATCACATTGTAAGGACTATGAATGTCAAATCCCTATATTTTACACCTGAAACTAATATAATATTGTATACCAAGTATACTTAAGTAAAATTAAAAGTAAACAAAGAGTCAAAGAACTTGTCAATAAATATCATGCAGTTGGAGAAGATACCAAGGTTTCTATTTTAGTTAATGATATATAGGAAACAGAAGTGTTCAGATGAGATTTGGGGACTGACAACCAAAAACAGTGTGCTATGATATCTGTGGAATATTGTTCAGGAAGAAATGTCCGTTAGTCATAATTATAGGTCTGTGACTAGGAAGAAATTCAAAGTTGTAAATATAGATCTGGTTATTCATTTTGGTAGGTCAGTGAAGACACTAGGAAAAATAAAACTGGAATTCTAGTGGAACTAAGGTGGATATGTTTATAAAAGGCTGATGAAAATCAGATCTTGGTTGTTTTCAATCCTTGATCAGCCCAACTGCAGTGTTCATTCTTGAATCTCCTCTCTCCTTTCTTGTCATCTGTGTATTAGTTTCTCATTGCTGCTGTAACAAATGGCCACAGCCAGTGACTTAAGCCAACACAAATTTATTCTTTTTTAAATATATATATACTAGGGGCCCGGTGCACAAAAATTTGTGCACTCAGGGTGGAGGGAGTCCCTCAGCCCGGCCTGTGCCCTCTGACAGTCTGGGACCCCTCAGTGGATGTCCTATGATGGCCCCAGTCTGTCAGGCGCCTTCTGTGTGTGTGTGTGTGTGTGTGTGTATGTGTGTGTGTTGCCACTGGGGACCTGCCCCCAGCCGCATCTGAGGCTCGGAGCAGCCCTCCTGTGTGTGTCTACCTGCTGGGGGCCTGCCCCCAGGAACACCATCAAGGCTTGGAGCAGGCACCCCCTCTATGTTGATCTCTCAGACTCTTGCCCTCCCCTGCATGTTGTTCT
>PVJC01046846.1:0-13145 GCA_004026665.1 Murina feae
GACTCTTAATTCTTAAGAGAGGGGATATCATATTTTTAAAATATGTGACTCTTTTCATTATATTTTTAAATAGGTTGGGTTTTCCCAATACAAAATAAGCTTTCACCCAGATGGTGTGGAGCTAGGATTTACTCACCTTTTAGGAGTATTGTTATTTTATATGCTTTTATTTTTTAAAAATCAAGGACTTGCCTAATCATAGATAAGAATAAAAATTCAGAATCATTTTTAAAAGTAAAATATTTGTTTCTATTTAATTATGAAACAATCAACCTTACAATGAGATGCAACTAAAGAAATTACAGAATCTGCAAGGTAAATTGAATTGTAGAAAAATGTTATTCTGGCTTTCTGTACTGAAAATGAACTAAATCAATTGTTATTAATATCGTTCTTTAACCTATCCTGAAACAATTCTAGGGGAAATATTTAAATCAATATATTTAGTTAGCCTGAACATTTGGTAGCTATAACATTCCTCTACCAAAATGGGTTCATGGTCAACTTGAAAGTGATACTTAACTATAGGGATTGATAAAGAATTTCTAATGGAATTCAGGATTCCTACATTACCACATCACTGCAAAGTTCTTCTGGATCAAGTAAGAAAATTTTGATATGTTCTCTTATCCCTTTTGCTTATGCTGTAGTTATACTGTACATTTTTAGACCAAAGAAATGTCAAGTTATTGATATCTCTGAATTTTTAATCAAACTCACACTGTGTCAGAAAGATCTGCCATCTTCTCCATTCACAGGGCAAACACCTATCTACCTTTGAAGACTTGGGTCAAGTTACCTTTTTGATCAAGCTTTTTCTGACATCTGACAATAGGAATTCCCTTCCCTGTTAACTTCAAGGTTTTTTAACATGTTAAAGTTGAGTGAATGATGCACAAACAACAAGAGACAAGGGCAGATTTCTCAATGAAGGTAAAGATTTTATTCATTTACCCACAGGCACACACACATAGTGAAAAGAATAGTTATCTATCTGATTAGGAAACAAGCTTCCCAGGACTACAATCCCTATGGATAGGGTAAAGTACAAATTGTCTCACTTGGAGCAAGGATTGTGATCAGATCTTCACAAAGCTCCCTGTGTCACTCTCAGATTCATTTTCTGATTTAATTGAAATGTTTGGGAAACGCTGGCTGGATGCCTACCTTCTCAAGTGGCTACATGCTACATGTAACCCTGAATGTTTGTAAGACTTTTTGAGTCAATGGGCAATTTCCCAGATATAACATCTTTCTTTTTAATTTAAGTTCTTTATTGTTGAAAGTATTACATATGTCTCCTTTTTCCCCCCTCTGTCCTCTCTCCAACTGTTCTCATCCCCCAGCACATGCCCATTTCTTCAACAGATTCGTTTCATTCTAAATTCAATTTCTAAAATATCCAACTGGTACAATATATGTACCAGCACACCCATGTAATTTGCTAGATCTGTTTATTCCTATATATATACTAGGAGCCCAGTGCACAATATATTATGCACTCGGGGGGTCCCTCAGCCCGGTCTGTACCCACCCAACCTGTGGCCTGCCACCCACTCATCATGCCCCGCCCACCTCACACACACCAGCATGTCACCTGACCCGTAGGTCCCACTCACCCTGTAGCCTGCACTGCACCTGCCTCTGTGGTTCCGCTGCCGGCCTCCATCTTGGCTAAGTAAATTTGCATACAGCCACTCTGATTGGCTAGTGGGCATGGCTTAGGTGTCCCATAGAAATGGTCAATTTCAATATTACGCTTTTATTAGAGTAGATATATATATATCTCCTATTAAATGCTTACCTCTCAAAGAAAAGACAGATTCTTCTTTGTCTTTGTATCACCAATACTGATCAAAGTAACTGCCACATAAATATTACTGATACTAGAGGCACAGTGCACAAAATTCATACATGAAGTAGGGGTGTCCCTCAATGTGGCCTGCACCCTTTCCAAACTGAGATCCCTCAGACACCCTCTCACAATGCAGGACTGCTGGCTCCTAACCGCTTGCCTACCTACCGGCCTGATTACCCTTAACCACTCCTCTGCCAGCATGATTAATGCCTAACTGCTCCCCTGCTGGCCTGTTAGCCTCCAACCGCACACCCCTGCTGGCCTGATCACCCCCAACTGCCCTCCTCTGCTGACCTGATGGCTCCCAACTGCCCTCCCCTGCTGACCTGATTACTCCAACTGCCCTCTCCTGCTGGCTCGATTGTCCCCAACTGCCCTCCCCTGCTGGCCTGGTCACCCCCAACTGCCCTCCCCTAATGGCCTGGTTGCCTCAACTACCCTCCCCTACTGACCCAATCACCTCCAACTATTCTCCCTGCTGGCCTGTTCACCCCCAACTGCCCTTCCCTGCTGGACTGATTGTCCACAACTACCCTCCCCTACTGGCCGTTTTGTGGTGGCCATCTCACAGTAGCCATCTTATGACAACGTCACACAAGGGCATCATATGACGCCACCGAGGCTTTTATTATATAGGATTGGTTGCAATAAACCACAAAAAAGACATCATTTCCTTCTTGCATTATTATAGAACTTCTATACATTTTGGGAAATGTGAAAGTGCACTATTATGTATTTCAATTTTAAATCAGCCAGTGAAACAAATAAAAGTGCCCTTTTCATAGTATTTCATACTGATTATCACTCTTTCTTACAATTCTGATTTCTTATTTTTAATGATTTGTAAATTCCCTTGTTTTCCAAATTTCAACAGCTTGCCCTTCTCTTATTATTATATAAACTAGGGGCCCGGTGCACAAAAATTTGTGCACTTGGGAGGTCCCTCAGCCGGCCTGTGCCCTCTCGCAGTTTGGACCCCTCTGGGGATGTCCACCTGCTGGTGTGCCTGGCTAGCCTGGGTGAGGGGCTGATGGCTGTTTGCAGGCTGTCCAAGCCCCCCAGTGGGAACCCTGACCCCATGGGGGTGTGGCCAGCCTGGGTGAGGGGCTGAGGGCTGTTTTCAGGCTTTTAGGCTGCCGACAGCCCCTTCAGGTTTTGGGTCCCTACTGGGGTACCTGGCCAGCCTGGGTGAGGTGCTGATGGCTGTCTACAGGCTGGCCAAGCCCTCCAGTGGGGTCCCTCACCTCATTGGGGTGTTGCCAGCCTGGGTGATGGGCTGAGAGGCATTTTCAGGCTTTCAGGCTGCCCACAGCTCCCATTGACCCAATGTCCCAGCAAGGCTGGCTGGAAGCAGGTTCCTGGGATTTATTTATCTTCTATAATTGATACACTGGTCCTTTAAGCCAAACCTAGGCAGGTAACAAAGCCTCCTGTCTGCTTCAACTCCGAGGCTTCTATAATTGAGACAATATTGCAAATATGTTGTTGCCTGGAGCCAGGAGAAACTCAGCGGCCGGCAAACAGTTTTACTCCTGCTGCAATGGAAGTTGCCTGTTTACTCAGCTCAGTGAGTGCTGGCCTCCATCTTGGCTGGGTTAATTTGCATACAGTCGCTCTGATTGGCTAGTGGGCGTGGCTTAGGCATCCCGAAGAAATGGTCAATTTCAATATTACGCTTTTATTAGATAAGATACTAGTGGCCCAGTGCAAAAAAATTGTGCAAGGAGAAGGTGTCCCTCAGCCCAGCCTGCACCCTCTTCAATCTAGGACCCCCCTCAGGGGACATCCGGCAGCTGAACATCTCTCTCATATCTGGGACCGCTGGCTCCTAACTTCTCACCTGCCTGACTGCCTGATAGCCCCTAACTGCCCCCTGCCAGACTGATCACCTGCCCCTGCCTCTGCCTGCCAGTCTGATTGCACCTAACTGCCTCCCCTGCCAGTTTTATGGCTCCCAACTGCCCCCCCTCCTGCCAGCCTGGTCACTCCTAAGCCCCCTCTCTGCTGGCCTGGTCGTTCCTTACTGCCCCCACCTTGCCGGCCTGGCCGCCCCACTGTTCAGTCCACTGTTCAGTCATTTGGTAGTCCCTCACTAACCCCCCTGCCATACTGGTCGCCCCACACAGCCTGCTGTTCAGTAGTTTGGTTGTCCCTCACTAACTCCCCTGCTGGCCTGGTCACCCCACACAGCCTGCTATTCAGTCGTTTGGTCATCCCTTACTAACCCCTCTTGCTGGCCTTGTCACCCTAAGCTTCCTGCTGTTTGGCCATCCATCCAGTTGTTTCAGTCATGACAGCCCCTGGCTTTTTATATATTAGAATACTTTCACTCTTCTCTCTTCATGTACTCTCTCAGCAAAAATTCAGGAAACCATGCAATGGCTTCTAAAATGTATCTGACAAATGACCTACTATTTGCAGTTTCAGTCTCCATTTATTTTTCATACTTTTATCCTAAGCTTAAAAATTGTCAGACAATAACCTCTATATCTCCTTCCAGCCTCTAGAATTCAATTTTCTAAAACAACATCCTCCTACCCAAATTTCTCTATTTCTACTAATGATATAATTATCTCAGTCATCCATATTTAAAATCATGACTCTTTTCCTTGTACCTATTTACAAGCAGTTGTTTTTCCTTACATTGTACTGAAATATTCTTTCTGCTAGTTATATTTTAAGCTATTCACTTTTGTGGTAAATCATTATGTAGCAAGTTAAAATAATGTTATTCTCCCAGAATCCATGGTAGAAAAATTTGAAAAAGGAATGGCTTATCTCTGTGACCAAGATAGTTGCATGTTTCTATACAGCAATTCAGGACTTTAATGGAAGTATATGGACAAATGAAATGGAAGCTACATTGTTTTTTACAATCGAACCTCAAAATACAGCAGTATTTATCTCACATTCTCTTGGTTACAAATAAGTAACAAGTCTGTTCAAGATTCAAGAGGACAGAACATAGATCCACTTCTTGATAGAACTTTAAAGGTCACATCTTAGGAGAGCATGTGGCCTGGCTCAGTTTGTTTTTACCATCAGTGAAAAATACAACCTGCCATAGTCTGCTTTTTGGCCACAATCCACCAGATTTCTTTATGTAAAATCTATTCAGTCTTTCCCTTAAGACCAGAAGCTCATTACAACATTAGCTCAAAGACTGTGTGCTCAAAGTTCAAAGACTTATGATCTGTATCAGGTCCCCATGTGAAAGAGATTCCTCAAGTGTAGTTCCTCTGATAGACTAAAAAGACATCTACCACTCCTATAGGCAACATGTGATGGTGTGACTTGCACAGAAGAATAACTATACATAGTCTGCATTACACTCCTTGGGCTGCTATATCAGAATACCATATTCTGCGTAGCATAAACAATGGAAATTTGTTTACAGTTTGATAAGCTGGATGCCCACGATCAGGTACCAGAGACCTCTCTTTCTTTCTGCCTTCTCTATGGTGTCCCCACATGGCCTATTCTCTTCCTCTTCTCAGAATGACACCAGTTCTGTTGGATGAAGTTCCCATACTCATGACTTCCTTAACCTCATTACCTTCTTAGAGACCTTATCTCTAAATGCAGTCTAACACATGAATTTTCTGTAAATTTTAATACATAACACACCAAGTCCCAAAAGGGGAAAATTGAAAGCACACTATAGTCACTGGTTCATAGCAATTTAAAAATCCAGTCAAGACTATGTTCCTATTCCTTGATTAGAACTTATCTGTGTTTTCTCAGAGTTCTCTATGTCTCCTGAGTCTGTCCTCTCGGCTGTTGCTTCATTTCTCTTCCTTTTCTATACAAAGGGGCCCAGTCTGGAACTGAGTATGTTTCCAAGCCCACTTTCTGTGTATAAAAGGCTTCACTGCATACGCCTTAATCCGTTCACTTTAAACTGATGTGATTTCTTTACCATGCTATAGACTTACTGTGTATCAATTGAAAATTTACTCTATTAAAACAGAACAAACCAAACAAAAACCAGAAGGTCATTTTGGCCACAGAAAAAAAATATTCTTTAGATCTAAATTTATCTATAACATAAAAGCTAACCAAAACATAGCTGAATAGACTGGAGATATTAAATAAAAATAAGATAAATCAATCCACAGGATGACCTAATCTGACTACACTATTGTGGATAATGTTATAAGAAAAGATATAGAAGTTATAGTTAGTTAATTCTGGGACCTAAATCCAAAAGACTGTCCCAGAGTATATATAGTATATTAAACCAGAGTCACCTGCATGTCAGTGGTAAGCAAAAACCTCAACCAATAAATTTAAGATGCTTATAATCCTGTTGCAAAGTGACAATGGAGTAGAGGACAGAAAGACAAATATAAATAAACAAACAAATAAGTAAATAAACCTAGCACAGGCATCTGCATTTTCTCCTTCCCATTAACACAGGCCATAGCATTACATCTGATTGCATAATATTCTTAGTGAACCAAATTACCAACCTATTTGTTCTTTAGTTTAAATAATTTTATATATTCTAAATAGTCTCCAAATAATCTCTAGTAAGAAAAAATTACCAATACAGAATTTAACTTCAGAGCACTGTCAACATTCATTGATCATATTTGGTTATAATTGCAACTTAAAGCTGGATTGAGAAGACTATGGTATATAAGTGGAATTCTGAATGAAAATAATTTTTAAAACATTTTATGGACAGTCCAAAATATTATATGTAGATTTTTAGTGTTCCCAAATTTCATAAGAAAAACAATACTCAAAGGCAAAACAAAACCACCCATAGAGTTTGCTAACACCTCAATCATATCACATAATTACCATTACATTTTTGTAGTCAGAACATTTAAACTCTATTTTTTCTGGCTTGGTGATCCTCACTATCCCTATAATGTCCTTAAATAATAGTTGTTGTTTTATATCCTATACAATAACAGAGGAAAGCTGCTTTATTATTATGGGTTTTGACTATCCCCACCTGTCTGTATATCATGCTTACTTATGTTTAATTTAAATAGTGAGATCGCAGTATAATATACAGTATATCGAATCTAATAAAAGAGCAATATGCAAATTGACCGTCACTCTGAGACACCTAAGCCACGCCCACCAGCCAATCAGAGCAGCTGTATGCAAATTAATCCAGCCAAGATGGAGGCCGGCAGCCATGGAGCTGGAACAAGCAGGAGGCTTCCATTGCAACTGCCTGACTAGGTTGGCAGGCCTCTGCTCAAGCAACAATGTTTCAATTAATTATAGAAGCCACGGAGCTGAAGCAAACAGGAAGCTTCTGTTGCCTGCCCAGGCCTCCACTCAAGGTAACGAAGTTTCAATTATAGAAGATAAATAAACCCCAGAAACCTGATTCCAGCCAGCCTCACTGGGACCTTGGGTCAATGGGAGTTGTGGGCAGCCTGAAAACAGCCCTCAGGCCCTCACCCAGGCTGGCCAGGCATGCCAGCAGGTGGACATCCCCCCGAGGGGTCCCAGACTGCAAGAGGGCACAGGCTGGGCTGAGGGACCCCCCCACGCCCAAGTGCACAAATTTGTGTGCACTGGGCCCCTAGTATATCTATATCTATCTATATCTATCTATCCATCTATATAGCTATATCTATCTATCTATATCTATCTATATAGATAGATAGATCCCACATTCAAAGGCTGTTAAATTGCATTGTTTACCTATATTTTCAGAAAAAAATCACTTCTGTCGTGGTAAACAACCTGCTTCCCTATTTATAATGATTTGGACCTCTAGCAACTTCAGCATGAAATTATAGCTAATTTGCCTTTGTAGACATTAGGTGGTCATAATAATCTGGCCACTCAGTGTATACTACAGTACTATTTACTGAAATATATTATTATTATTATTATCATTATTTTACTAATAGAAAGAATAATCTGGACTTTTAAGACATATTGCTTAAATTTTACTAAACAGCTATCCTTGAAATCAAGTTTGAAAGAACTAAGAATGAGTAATTTTAAGTAATATGAATAATATGAAAATAAAATTAACATGCAGATAATAACTTATGAAAAGTATTTCATATGGACAAGAACTTGTTTTTTTCTACATGTTTATTAAATATTTATATGAAGCATAGTTATATATCAGAAGCTTTAAACAAATTTGAATCTATATTGTTCATATTCTACTTACATTTCATTGTAAACTGAGGATTCTTTGTTCTGTATATAGGTTGAGATAATTTTTTATACAGCAGAAATACACAGTCTGCCAAAAGGAGAAAGGTACTGTACCTTTAGATAAAATAGGTAAATTGATGCATTATAGAAATTCTGCACATCATTTATACATGTCCAATTGTAATAGCATAACATGCATCATCATAAATCATTTCCCTTTCATTATTTAAAGTATACTAAGGTCACCTCTAAAGTTGAGACAATATTAGCCATTTTATCCAATATGGGATGGAAAAGAAAACCAGTAATCTCTCTTAGGACTGCAAGTACATTTTCAGTTCGAATTTTCTTTCCCCTCTCTCTCTTTTATGATATTTTGATGCTGATTTACCAGAGAAACAAAGCCCATGATAATGTGAAACATAAATTTCCTGAGCTAAATGGAGTCCATTAAGTGAAACACTGAATGCAAAGCTGTTAGATAAAGAATGGCAGGTTATCATAAATTAAGCAATAGCCATTCAGGAGAGTATGACAGAATTTTAAAAATCTCAGTAGCTCATTTATCAACTACCAAGAACACAGCCTGTTTACAAAGATAGAATGTTAAATAATGTGAAAAATATACATTATAAAATCCTTTCCATTTCTGACAATACATAAGAACATATTCTAATGAGATAGCTGTGCAGTCCATACTGCTGACAGTTTGTTTATACAAGGTGCAGGAAATACGGCTTTTTAAAAGAATTATTTTACATGAGTTTAATAATTTTGAAAAGCCTGCATTACTGTGAGAAGTCAGGGTAAAATTTTGTTTATTAGTATGGAAAATAAGAGTTTGATTCTCACATATTTAGTGAATAAAGGAGACATAGATGAGTAGAGACACATATAACCAGTTCACAATTTCTTATATACCAAATATGACTTTATACTTTAAAAAGTGTGTTTTGAGAATATGAAGGGAATGACAACTTATATTTAAAGAGCTCCTATTACTGAGCTACAATAGAAAGAAAATTCCTCTGTCCTTGGGGGAAGCGGTGACTCACTAGGGAACTTATATGCATAGATGTGTAACACATGGACACAGATAACAGAGTGGTGAAGGGCTGGGAGGAGCAAGTATAGGATGGAGGGGGTCAATGGAAAAAAAACATACATACAAACACACATACAAAGGGGACATCTGCAATACTTTTAACAACAAAGATACATTTTAAAAACTGTGGTACATCTACACAATGGAATACTACACTGTTGTAGAAAAGAAGGGACTCTTGCCATTAGCAACAGCATGGATGGACCTAGAGAGTATTATGCTAAGAGAAGTAAGCCAGTTGGAGAAAGATAAATATCAAATAATCTCACTAATTTGTGGAATATAATGAATAACATAAACTGTTTTTTAGTCCACTCATCTGTTGATGGGCACTCAGGCTGCTTCCAAATCTTAGCTATTGTGAATTGTACTGCTAGGAACATCGGGGTGTATATATCCTCTCTGATTGGTGTTTCTGATTTCTTGGGATATATTCCTAGAAGTGGTATTACTGGGTCAAATGGGAGTTCCATTTTTAAGTTCTTGAGGAATATCCATTTTGTTTTCCACAGTGGTTGCACCAGTCTGCATTCCTACCAGCAGCACACAAGGGTTCCTTTTTCTCCACATTTTCCCAGCACTTGTCATTTGTTAATTTGTTCATGATAACCATTCTGACAGTTATGATATGGTACCTCACTGTAGTTTTGATTTGCATCTCTCAGATGATTAGTGACTTTGAGCATGTTTTCATATGTCTCTTGGCTTTCTGAATGTCCTCTTTTGAAAAATGCCTCTCTAGGTCCTTTGCCCATTTTTTGATTGGATTGGTTATCTTCCTTTTGTTAACTTGCATGAGTTCCCTATAAATTTTGGAGATTAAACCTTTATCATAGATAACATGCTTAACCATAGATTTTTGTTAAATTTTTTCATTAATTATATATTTTAATTATTTGGGTTGGAGGCATTGGTCAATCTCTGTGATTTAGAGATAAATTATACAAAACAATATTGACACACAAGAAAAGTCCATGAAAATACATTACAAACACATTGCAGTCTTAACTAAACATTATTTGAATAAATTAATATATTTTATGTAACATATTTTAGTGTGTTTCCAGAGCAGTTAATTTCTTGTGCTATGAAAGAAATGTAAGAGCTCTATATTATTTTTTAAACTTTACTGTATGCTTAAATTTAAATAGTTAATATATTTTTAAAACTTCAAGAATATGATTTTGACAAGTGGGTCAATAAAACTCTGAAAAAATATAATGTTGAGGAGACTTGGCAGGGGTGGGGGGAAGTGGAGTGTGGAGTATTGCAGAGGCAGACAGAATGCAGCTTGCTGACTATGTCTTGTTCTAAGGAAAAAAATGCAGAGAAAAAAATGCAGAGTAACCGAGAGGTGAACCCAGCGAGGTGGCCAGGCAGGAATAGTGACATCACCTCAGACCTGAAGTGGCAGTCCTCAATCAGGTCCATCTCGCCAGCAGATATTGTATGGATATTGCTAAGGCAGAACTCTTTGAAGCATCAATCAAAAGCCAACAAAACATATATCTATGCCTAGATGAAGAATCTTAACCTGTAACCTGTTTTGGGCCCCTCCTACTACATGAGTCCATCTATCTCTCAATAAACTTTGTGTTCCCTTATCATCTTTGTCCCTGAACTCATTCTTCAGTTTTGCAAGACAATGAACTTGGACCCAATGGGAAATTTTGGCATCAATGTGAATACCAAAGATTTAATAATCACGATTAACCATATATTTCATACATGTCACACAGATGTGTCATTGCTTAACTCCCTTTCACCTCAAAACTGTTTCACACTTGATAAACTTTCAGAATACACCAGTCTTTTTGTATGCTTTAATGTGAAAAAACTACCCAGAAAGCACACTATGCAAGGCAGGCAATAATGCATCTAAAGGGTGGAATTGTAGCACAAAATATTAGATGTTTTGTATCTGCTACTTTTCCAGAACTTAAAATAACAAAAAATCTGGGTGAACCCAAAATCAAATATGGACTGTTTACAACAGCTGTTATCAATTACTTTATTCCCTGATGACTGACAAGCAGATGTGATAATTAAATGACATGTCATATTTCAGGCAGAAGGACTAATATCCTCATAGTACTGCTTATTAGCAAGTAGAAATGAGTCCATTGTTCAGAAGAAATTACAAAATCTTATTTGTGTAGAGACTATTAGCCTGGAGAGCCTCCTTTGGCTGGGCTGGGTTGCTACTGTCCCTGTGTGATTTTGTTCATTACAGGATGCCAAGGCTCAGATTCCCTTACCCATCTGGTTCTCATAGAGCATTCAAGGGAACAGATTAAAATATTCTCAGGGTTCCTACCAAATGCAAATATAAATGTCTTAATTAAAAATCTCTTTTTCATTCCATACCCCTGTAGATGAGAGCATGGGTAAATCTTTTAAAAATTAAATACAAAAAATAAAATAAATAACAGCATCAATTCTTCAAACAACAAGAATAATCCTGCATGACATTAAAATTATCTCTAATGTATTTTCTCTTGTAAATAGCCATAGGATGTAGAAATGTCATATACATATGAGTGGGAATTAAATCTTACGGTAGGTGACCTACAGTTTATATATTGCTTGAAAACTTAAGGACACATATGCCTAAATCTATGTACATAATTTATGGTATAACGCATAAACCAAAAAGCAAACCCCCAACATTTCCTTATTTAACATAGACATGTTAATGTGTTATACAGTGAATTATATGATAAAGCTATTGCATGCTATAAATCATTCTTTGACTAATGGTCTCTTTTTTTCTGTCACAATACATTTTCTAAACAAGGCATTATTCTTACAGTAGTTGAATATATGAGTCAATAAATAGCTCTTCAAGGTGATGGAATGTCAAAACAAAACAGAGCTTTTTGATAACCACCGAACCATTTGTTTGTAGCACATAACAATATGATAGGCATCTTTCCAATTAGTCTAAATTTTTACACAATAAAGCGATCACAAATTTAAAGTAGTCTATTCCAAAGTTCTTCTGTTTTGATTCAGCCTGATATGTTGTCATTGAATAAAAGTAATAAATCACATCTATAATAATAAAAACATAATATGCAAATCGACCAAACGACCAAACAGCAGAAGGAATGTCTGGATGACCACACTATGACACGCACTGGTTCCAGGCCAGCCAAGGTAGGTGGGATGCAATTGGTTGGGGGGCGCCCCACCATTGCCCCATGATCACCCCACAGAGGGAGGCCCAGGCCATCTTCTGAGAGGTGATGGATGGGGTTGCTCCATGATTGTTCACCCCACAGGGAGGCCCATGCCACCAGCCAGTGACGCTGTGGTGGTGTGGGGGGCTGGCCAGAAATCGCCCACAGAAGAAAGCCCAGGGCCAGCCAAGTGATTGCACCCCACATTGGTCACCTGCAGAGGGAGGCAACTGGTGGCAGAGGAGGGGGGACAGTGCTGCACAGATGGCAAGCAGTGGCAGCGGCAGGGGCAGGGCCAGCTTCCAGCAGCCAGGGGAAGGAAAACCCTGATAGGCCCTCATCACCAGCCAGGCCTAGGGACCCTACCCGAGAGGTCCCTAATTGTAAGAGGGCACAGGCCAGACTGAGGGACAACCCCCATGCACAAATTTTGTGCATTGGGCCTCTAGTCACAACATAATGCATTATTAAAATATTACCTATTGCAAATCTATAGATTAGGGAATTGATTATTTACATAATATTTTGTTAGAAAATTTCTATTTTAGTAAATGTACCTGTTACATAATTGAGCATTATGTTAGCTCATAGTTTTTTCTTCTTTTTTTAATTTCTATTGACATATTTCAAACTTTCACCTGTAAATATCTGAGTGACAATGCCTAAGAACTGGTTAATATTTTTATTTTTATAAGTCATCCAATGCACAGAAACAACTAAAGAGTATATACTGGAAAACCAAACAGTTATTTCTTAATCTACTGAAGACTCTAAATAGTAAATATAAACTAACTTTTTAAAAATTATCTTTGTTTATTTTACTATAAATATTGCAAGGGCCCTGGCCAGTGTGCTC
>PVJC01046847.1:0-13148 GCA_004026665.1 Murina feae
TATAAGCACATGCCCAAACTGTCATTAGGAAAGTGAAACTTCAGCTAACAAGGACTGAAGACTGCTAGGCCAGGATAATTTTAGAGAGCAGAGGGTTAACATTTTCATTTAGGAAAAATGCTTCCAATTCTGTACATGTTTGGACAGAATACACTGAGTATTAGCCTTTTCTTATCGAAGTGTTGCCATTAAGAACTTAGATTGATGGGACCTTCTCTATCTGTGGTTACAGATGGTGGGAGCTAGGGAACTTAACGCCTTGCAGACTTGACCTGAGAGCTGGTGCCGAGGTCAGGAGCGTGGCCTCTGAAGGGAGCCTCGCCCTCTGGTTTCAGATCTTCGTGCCAGTGCTTACTAGTCCTGTGTCCTTAGGCAAGGTATTTAATCTCACTGATCTCATTTCTTCATCTCTGTGATGAGGGTTTCATAAGTTGTTGGGAAGATTGTAAACCTACTTTTGCCCACCTCTGTGTGCAGTGCCCTGAAGTCCTAGAGGATCCTTGTTAGGATTGATGGTTGTCAAGAAGTCATCATCGTTACGAGAGCTGCCCTGGAACTTGCTGGCCCCAACCAAGAGCCTTCTCATTTAGCGTCATTCTCTGTCACTAGTAAGCCACCTGATGTGCTGGGCACACCCTGAATTCTGTTGGTTTGGATGGAGCTCTTCATTTACCTTTATAATTTCCAGGCCGTAAATTCAAAGCGGTGGTCTAGAATGTTGGGCCCTTAAAGTTTTTAAAAACTAAATGAACATGTTAAGGTTGAGTGGTTCCGAACATAGATCCAGCTATTTCACTTTTCTTGGGAAGTCAGGCAGTATTGAGTGCACGGTCCTGCCTGCACAGTTGATTGGGCTGTGCTCTCTAGGCCACAGACACTCTGCTCCTTGTGTTGTTTTGACACCTTCCACAGGTCAGCTGCTTGTATCTGGTGTTAGGGGCAGCAGTTTAGACTAGCAGTGGTTCTCAGGTGTGTGCTGTTCCACTGGTCCTTCCCTGTAGGCCGATGTAGATCAGTGTATAAAACGTACATTTGTTAAAATCTAGTATATGCAGGTAGTGTTTTGGTTCTGTCTATTAGAAGAAACAGTGAGCTGTGCAGATGTGTCTCTGCTGTCCAACCAGGATGAAATTTGCTGAAAATAAAGGGTGTCAGTGCTAAGTATCAATGCTAAGTGTCACAGTGCTAAGTGTCAGTGTGAGAATCACACTGCTAAGTGTCAATGCTAAGTGTCACAGTGCTAAGAATCATAGTGCTAAGTGTCACAGTGCTAAGTGTCACAGTGCTGAGTATCAATGCTAAGTATCACAGTGCTAAGTATCAATGTTAAGTGTCACAGTGCTAAGTGTCACAGTGCTAAGTGTCAATGCTAAGTATCACAGTGCTAAGTATCAGTGCTAAGTGTCACAGTGCTAAGTGTCAATGCTAAGTGTCACAGTGCTAAGTGTCATTGCTGAGTGTCACAGTGCTAAGTGTCACAGTGCTAAGTGTCACAGTGCTGAGTGTCATGGTGCTGCCAGTGCTAAGTGTCAGTGCTAAGTGTCACAGTGCTAAGTATCACAGTGCTAATAAATAAAATTAAAAATAAATAAATTAATACTGTAGATAAAAACAGGACCAACATGACATGTCTTTATACTATAAGGGCTTAGTTAAACTGAAATCAAAGTACTGATATCAGCAATTTAATCTCTAGTGAACTTTTAGAACAAATAATTGAGATTAAACCACTTGAACTTTTTTGGGGTGGTAAAAGGTATGTAATATACAATTTGCCATTTTAACCATTTTTAAGTCTAATTCAGTAGCATTAATTACATTCATAGAGTTGTGCAACCCTCACCACTATCTGTTTCAAAAACTTTGTCACACCAAATATAAACTCTGTAACCATTAAGCAATAACTCTCCATCCTCCTCACTCCAAGCCCTCATAACCTCTAATCTATTTCCTTGTGTCTCTATAAATTTGCTTATTCTAGAAAAGAATTATACAATATCTGTCCTTCTGTGTTTTGCTATTTCACTTAATAAAATGTTTTTTTCAAGTTTATCTATGTTGCAACTTCTATCACAACTTCATTTATTTTTATGGCTGAATAACATTCTATTGTGTGTATATGCCACATTTTGTTTATCTACTCTTCTGTTGATTAACACTTGGGTTGTTTCCACCTCTTGCAATTATGAATAATGCTGCAATGTTGAAGTCCATTTGGGCTGCAAAGCAAAATACCACAGATGGGTGGATTATAAACAGCAGAGATTTATTGCTTACAATTCTGGAGTCTGGAAATCCAAGATGAGGGTGCCAGCTTGGTCAGGTGAGGGACGTCTGCTGGGCTGCAGACTTCTTATTGTATCTTCACCTGGGAGCAGCTGGGAGCTCTGCAGGGTCTTTTATAAAGAGCACTGATCCCGCCCGGCTGGTGTTGCTCAGTGGTTGAGTGTTTGCCTATGAACCAGGAGGTCACTGGTTTTTGATTCCCAGTCATGGCACATGCCCAGGTTGCAGGCTCGATCCCCAGTAGGAGACATGCAGGAGGCAGCAGATCAATGATTCTCTCTCATTGATGTTTCCATCTCTCATTCTCTTTCTCTCTTCCTCTCTGAAATCAATAAAAAATATTAAAAAAAAGCAAAAAAGCATTGATCCCGTTCATAAGGGCTCCACTCATTACCTAACGAGCTGCCAAAGAACCCACCTTCTCTCACCATCACAGTGGCATTAGAATTTTGAGGAGCACAAGCATTCTGCCTGTAGCACACACTGGACGTTGGTTGAAGTCTCTGTGGGAGACCCTGCTTTGCATTCTTTGGGGTCCATACCTAGAAGAGGGACTGCCCGGTCATACAGTAATTCTATGTTTAGCTTTTAAAGAACTAACAGACTGCCACAGTGGCCGCATCATTTTGCGTTCTCACCAAAACCATATGTGGGTTCTGATGTCTCTCTAACACTTACTTTCCATTTTTGATTATAGCCATCCTAGTGCGTGTGAAGTGGTATAAATCGCTTGAATGATTAAAATTAAAGATAGTTTATGAAAGTTTAAAACTTTATGTTAAAATGCCCCAAGTTCAATGATTGAAAAAAATTGTTGTATATTAAAATATTTTACAT
This sequence comes from Murina feae, assembly GCA_004026665.1. Lineage (NCBI taxonomy): Eukaryota > Metazoa > Chordata > Mammalia > Chiroptera > Vespertilionidae > Murina > Murina feae. The sequence continues at coordinate 3,124 of PVJC01046847.1, forward strand.
AAAACATTATTAGACCCTCTAATTCTTTTATATGTTAACATTGGCCATTTTTATCTGAATTGTAATGATCTTTAAAGTGTGTGCTTAAAAAAAAAGGGGGGTGTAAAAAGGAATGAACTTATAAATTAATGTCAACCTGTATCCCAACCGTGGGAAACTAATCGGGATTCTCCAGACAGGTCATGCACATCACTCTCAAAGTGCATCAGCTTCAGCATTCCCTGGGATTGGATGTAAATGCAAATTCTCAGGCCCGATGAAAGTCAGAAATCATAGGATAGGGCCCAGAGTCTGTGTTTTAACAAGCCCTCCAGATAACATGTACCCACATTCATGCCTTTCTCTCCATTCGCGAATTCCCTATCCTTCACAGTGTGGTGGGAGAGCGCGGCGTGGCCGGCAGCCCTGCTGCCCCTTCCAGGACGGCTTCCCTCCCCCACCCCAGCCACCTCCTGCCCGGCTCCCTGAGAGCTGTGCTGTGGAGTGCTAATACTTCGTTGTGTCTCCCCTCCACATTAGAGAGATTCCTTAAAGGCTTGGTAATTTGAACTGGATTCCCAATGGGTAGGGACAGGGTACATGAGTAATCACAGGGAAGGAGAGGAAGCCAGCTGTGACTTAATTTGTGGGGTAGTAGAAACCATGGCAAAGGTGGTTTTAAATTAAAAAAAAAAACACATTGTTTTTCTTATGGGATATTCTGTACACTTTCTTGTTAGCTTTCTGTCTACTTCATTACTTTTTGCTGTATTTGAACAGTGGTGTGCTATTAAGATTCAGAACTATCAGAGGAACATGCTTTAAAATACAAGGGTGTCTGATTTGAACTTTTTGAAGAGAGTTGCATGGGAGGCAGAATCTGAAATTATTCCATTTACGGTATAACCAAGTGTCTTTTATGGAAGGAATCTTTTGTATTATTTCACTACTAGAGGCCCAGTGCACTACATTTGTGAACTCAACGGGGGGCTTAGGGGAGGGTCCCTCAGCCCAGCCTGCACCCTTTAGCAGTCTGGGAGCCCTTGGGCGATGTCTGATATCCTTAGTGCTGCCAAGGAGGCGGGAGAGGCTCCTGCCACCACCGCTGCGCTCGCCAGCTGTTGGCTCTGTTTGTAGCTGAGTTGCGCTCCCCTGTGGGAACACACTGACCACCAGGGGGCAACTTCTGCATTGAGCATCTGCCCCCTGGTGGTCAGTGCCCATCATGGCAACCGGTCGTTCCACCATTTGGTCAATTTGCATATTACCCTTTTACTATATAGGATTCACTAGTTCAGTACATGCTTTAGATATTTTTTTAATTGGATGCTTTTATCCCACAAAATTTAAATATACCATAGTTGAAGTTATCATCTAAGTTTTGGCACACAGTCTGTTGTTAAGTAATGAGGTTTGTTGGGGCGAGGGAAATTTTACTTAAACCCTCTAGGTTCTTCGGTCTAAAAATCACATTAATACCTCACATATTAACAGGAGAAAATAAAACAAATTGAAATACATACAGAGCCCATCGTACCTAATAAAGAGGGAATATGCTAATTGGTCCTCATATTGTCTCAAAGATGGTGGCACCCACAGCCAATAAGGAGGGAATATGCTAATTGACTGCCCTGCCTTCAAATATGGCGGCACCCACAGCCACAAGATGGCAGCACCCAGTCCTCTCAGCCCCCCCAACTGCTCAGAGCTCACGTAACCAGGGCTGGCCAAGGCTTGTGCTGCCGGCAGTAGCAGCAGCAGAGGTGTGATGGGGTGTTGCCTTCCCCTGGTCGCCGGGTCACCTCCCACCCCTGAGGGCTCCTGGACTATGAGAGGGGGCAGGCCGGGCTGAGGGACCTGCCTCCAGTGCATGAATTTTCATGCACCAGGCCTCTAGTAAGAATATAAGACCCACAGATATTCAGGCCAGGAAAGGCTTCTGTGCCATCCTTGGTAAGGAAAAGGGGAGGGACCTCAAAGGGAAGGAAGGCAATTCACGGGAAGTCGAGGGGAGCAAGTGCTTGGTGACCAGTGTCTGCCCTGCCCTGCCCTGCCCTGTCGAACCAGTGGACACAGGGACTCTGCTCTCCAACCTCTGGACCCTCCCAGCACCCACACCTGGCCCATCATCTTTGTAGTTCTCGCTGGTGATGGTCTTCTCTGTCTAATTCTTTGGGCACTTCCAGGGGAGGCAGTAAGCTCTTCTGATTCCTTTTGGGCCACGAGTGTCTTTAGCTCAAAACCTGTCTACTTGCCAGAGTGGCACATCTGGGAACAGATCCATGTTTTCCAATTTTTGGGATTAAAATTAAAACTTGATTAGTAGTTGCTACAGTTTTAATTTCAATTAAAGAGCTGCCGTGGAGTTTCCTTAAGACAAACCTCTTTTCAACCACAGATACACTTTTTAAAAAATATATTTTATTGATTTTCTACAGAGAGGAAGGGAGAGGGATAGAGAGTTAGAAACATCAATGAGAGAGAAACATCGATCAGCTGCCTCCTGCACACCCCCTACTGGGGATGTGCCTGCAACCAAGGTACATGCCCTTGACCGGAATTGAACCTGGGACCCTTCAGTCCGCAGGCTGACGCTCTATCCACTGAGCCAAACCGGTCAAGGCCAGATACACTTTTTAGTGTAGACTTCATAAAGCCTCATAACTGAGGCTGCACTGGAGTTATCTCGCCTTTAACAGACTTATAGTGCTCTGTTTATTTCCCACAATTTTCTGCATGTTTGTCTCAAATGAACCATAAAATGATTCAGTGCCAACATGTGGTTTTAATAAGAAATAAGCATGCGCAAATAAATGTTGAATTAGCATCCGAAGTTTTATACATACAGTGTGACTTTAGCTTGTAAGTGAGATGATAGCTTAGCACTCAGTCAGTGTTAAGTAATTTATCAGTTACTACCGTAAATTTTTCATTCTGTTCATCAGTTATTTGGGGTATCTATTAATGATTGGAAATCAAACATTTATTGATAAACAATTTTTGGCAAGTTTTTATAGTACATTTCTAATCAGGTTTTATGATTAAGTAGGAACAACTTTCTCCCAGAGTTCTTTTTTACCTTATTGGTTTTTAAATATTATGGTTTATATTACATAAAGATGACACAAATTATTTCATATTATAAAACTCACTTCTTTGCAAAGTTCCTATTGCAAATAAGGCTCTTGAAGCAGGAATTTACTGGGTGCTGTGGGCATTCGGATTAGGTGCAAGTGGAGATTCCTTCTCTTCCCTTTCTCTGTGGAGCAGCATGAGGCTGTCCAAATGTGTCTGTCCCTCAGATGGGTCTTGGGAGGGTATTGAGGGGGGTTTGAGAGGGATGATGAGAAAAATAGTGTCAATAGAGGCCACATGGAGTTGTCTTGCCTTTTATGGGGATTTCCTAATCTAAAACGATATTTTCCAACCAGCTTTACAATAATAAAAATAAGAAATAGTGCTTTATATCTAACTGGGGCCCGGTGCACAAAAATTTGTGTACTCAGGGGGGGTCCCTCAGCCCGGCCTGTGCCCTCTCGCAGTCTGGGACCCTTCGGGGAATGCCCACCTGCTGGCCTGCTTGGCCAGCCTGGGTGAGGGGGCTGAGTGCTGTTTTTAGGCTGGCCACAGCCCCTTCAAGGGTTCGGGTCCCTACTGGGGTGCCTGGTCAGCCTGGGTGAGGGTCTGAGGGCTGTTTTCAGGCTGGCCACAGCCCCTTCAGGGTTCGGGTCCCTACTGGGGTGCCTGGCCATCCTAGGTGAGGGACTAAGGGCTGTTTGCAGGCTGGCCACAGCTCCCATTGACCCAAGGTCCCAGCGAGGCTGGCTGGAAGCAGATCTCTGGGGTTTATTTATCTTCTATAATTGAAACTTTGTTGCCTTGAGCGGAGGCCACAGGCAGCCTAGGCAGGCAGTTTCCTCCATAGCTGGCCTCCTGTTTGCTCTAGCTCTGTGGGTGTTGGCCGCCATCTTGGCTGGGTTAATTTGCATATTGTCACTCTGATTGGCTGGTGGGCGTGGTTTGGCTGGTGGGTGTGGCTTGAGTGTAATGGATTGAGGGTTAATTTGCATATTACTCTTTTATTAGATTAGATGAAGATGGTTTCAATTATTAAAGGTCATTTAAAGCCCACTTTTATTCTTTTGCTCAATATTTTGTGTCTTAGCTTTTTCTCTTTTAACTAGTTGGACTGATATTTTATTTTTTGCATCATGATTTATCCTCTTCAAAGTATTTGTTTCTTTTATATCAGTTTTATTGAGGTGTAGTTTACCTACAATTTATCAACTTAAAAGATATCAGTCAATAAGTTTTGAGATATCCATGCAACCTTATAACCCCATTGTCCCAAGTAAGACAGAGATATAGAACAGGTGTCAACACATTTTTTTACCTAAAGGGCCAGATAATAAATATTTTAGACTTTGTAGGCCATACCCAGAAATGGAGTGATGGGCCTTATGGCCTCTCTGTATCTTTTTGAGAAACTGCCAAACTTTTTCCAAAGTATGATTCATACTTTTCTACCAATGAGCTATGCGTGAGTTCTAGTTGCTTCATATCCTTGCCAATACTCGGTATTGTCTGTCTTCTTACTTTTCTGTCTTAAAATGAATTCCTTTTTCTTCTATTTCTTGCCTTGCTGTTACTGGTTAAATACTAGTAGAGGTGGCCACAGTGGACATCCTTGTCATTTTCCCAGTCTTGGGGAAAGCTTGCCATCTTTTGCTGTGAAATGTGGTGTCCCCTGTATGCTTCTTATGCTAGTAGGTATTCTTTATGAGTTTGGAACAGTTCCCTACTCTTCCTAGTTTGCTTATTATACTGGGTGTTTAACTTTTTTCAGATGTTTTTCTAGCATTTATTGAAATAATCATGTGGTATTTCTTTATTCTGTTTAAATTAATTTATATTGATTTTAGAATGATGAAACAACCTTGTATTTCTATGGTAAACCTCACTTTCTCATACTATATTATCATTTTTATATTTTTCTGGATTTAACTTACTCAAAATTTCTTAAGGCTTTTTTTATATTTATGTTTATGAGGAATATTGATCTGTAGATTTTTCTTGGAATATCTTTGTTTTGCTTTGGAAGCAAGGTCATATAGTTCTCATAAACTGTATTAGGAAATATTCTTCTCTTATTTTCTAAAAGAGTTTGTGTAAGATTGGTAATAATTCTCCCTTATTGTTTGGTAGACTTCACCAGCGAATCCATCTGGACTGGGTTTTTTTTGTTGTTGTTTGTTTGTTTGTTTTGTTTATTTTTTTGTTGTGTGTTTTTTTTTGAGAAGACTTGTGAGGATTATAGTCAATATATTTGACAGATATAGAACTATTAAAGTATACTATTTATCTTGTGTGAGTTTTACAAGTTGTACTTTTTAAGGAATTCTATCATTTCATCAAAGTTGTTTTTCAGTCTTATCCTTTAAATGTGATGTCCCCCTTTCATTTCCAATTTTGGCAATTTTTATCTTCTCTTTTTTCTTCTTGGTCAGTGTAGCCAAAGGTTGAACCAACTTAAAACTCACCAAAAGGCATGCATTCACTAGTCTTCCCTTTTTGTTTTATATACTTTTAGCAAAAATTCTGTTGTAATTCATTTTCAATCTATAATGCCCAGTGTGAGAAATATTATCTACTCTAATAAAAGCATAATATTGAAATTGACCGTTTCTATGGGATGCCTAAGCCACACCCACCAGCCAATCAGAGTGGCTGTATGCAAATTAACTCAGCCAAGATGGAGGCTGGCAGCACAACCACAGAGGCGGGTGCAGTGCAGGTGGCAGGGTGAGCAGGGTGTTCGGGGCAAGTGACTGGCCGGGGTGTGTGAGGTGGGTGGGGCACGATGGGTGAGTGATGGCTGGAGTGTGTGGGGTGGGCTGGGCATGATGGGCGGGTGGTGTGTGTGTGGTGGGCGGGACACAATGGATGGGTGGCGGGTGGTGTGTGTGGTGTGGGCGGGGTGCCATGGGTGGGTGGCAGGCCGAAGGTTGGGCAGGTTCAGGCGGGCCTGAGGGACCCCCCGAGTACACAATACATTGTGCACCGGGCTCCTAGTTTTCTATAATTGTGTGACAAAACACAGCTCTGTGGAATATGACAGTGGGTCAAGGCCTAGTATCCCTAGCATATCCCAGTATTTTAAAAATATGATTGTTTAGGTAAAGCATTTATTCTATTTCCAGGTCAGTACATTTTTTAAACAACTTCATTTCAGCTCGTGTAAACTCTTTAAGTGAATAGAGGGTATTGTCAGGTTAAATTTTTGTTGTGACGTTATTAGTGTCCTGGCATAGAGGAGACTTCTTCGTGTATCTTAGTTTAGTTGGTTATATTTAAATGAAAAAAGAAAAAAAAATGTTTACCCATTCTTTAAGGGATAGGGAAGAACAGTGGTCTATAGCCTCTAAGTTTCTTTTTAACATGGAAATCTAGAAATCACATCCTTAATGTATTTGAGACCCTCAAATTTTATTTGTACTTGAGTCTGCTACTGACCCCTCGCAAGAGTGCTCACATCATTTATGCCTAGCTTGATAAGTGAAATGGTATGTTGCAGAGAATAGTCTAGCAAATGATGCTGCCCCAGGGAAAGGGGTTTGGATGTTATTTGTAGAAGAATTGAAATGCTTAGGGCATCTTCAAAGTCAAGTATCACAAAGATGGATCACTGTCTCTGTTACTTACTAACCTGGGGGTGTTTTCAGCCCGGCTTACACTCCTAAATAATTTACTCAACGGGGACCAGCCCCTGGTCTCTCAGTTTACTCATGGCTTCCGTGCTTTTACCCCTCTATTCATAAAGACATTTTGTGCGGGAATTTCTCATTTTCCCCTTTCCTGCCCTTGGCATGCTGGCATTGACTGCCTACCGGGTAAAGTGACAAGAATAGCAAGGGGCAAGCTCACCCATCACAGCTTCATGGCGTCCTCGCGGCACTGGCCCGAAGCAGGTGCTGTGTGTGCCCTGGTCCCTGGTCCAGCTTTGCCCATCCTCTTTGATGTTCAGCTGCCTTGGCTCTGATAAGATGTCCCACGACATGGAGTAACATTGTGTGTCTTTTTAAAAAAATATATATTTTATTGATTTTTTACAGAGAGGAAGGGAGAGGAATAGAGAGTTACAAACATCAGTGAGAGAGAAACATTGATCAGCTGCCTCCTGCACACCTCCCACTGGGGATGTGCCCGCAACCAAGTACATGCCCTTGCCCGGAATTGAACCTGGGACCTTTCAGTCCGCAGGCCGATGCTCTATCCACTGAGCCAAACCAGTTAGGGCCATTATGTGGTCTTTTAACTTACCACAGGCCCACAGGCCTAAGCCCAGGAAAACCGGGCTCTCCTGGGAAGATCCCAAAGGCATGGTGTGGCTGCTCCGTGGGCTGTGGTAAGAAATGCCAACCAGGAAAGACAGGAAGCAGTGGACTATGTTCTTTTCTGCTGCTTTCCAAGGAATAGCATAGCATCTTTGTGGTTTTGATCTAGCAAACCGTGATTTAAATCCAACACCTACTATGTGCCAGGCCCTATACTAGTACATTTCACACACCTGTTACAACAAACACTTATCTATAAGCATACTCTAAGTTTAAAGAGTTTTCATAATGAGACAAAACAAGATAAGCCCATAGGCAAGCCCGCTACTTTAGAAGACCTTCAGCTTCCTTTTACCTGAGAATTTGATAGCATCTTAACGGCAGGCGGGTGTGGCTGCTCAGAGATCTGCACATGCTTTATTCTCTTTGTGTGTTATCTCAGTGGTTGTCAAACTTTAGTACACACACGCCACTTTGTAAAGTTGGTTATATAAAACCTGGTTTCCTAAATTTAAGAGCAAGTAAAGAGAAATTTATGGAAATTTGGAGTTGAGTACTTCCTGCCTATTTCTGCCTATACTACATACCACTACTCACCTTAATAGTTTGACTTCCACCTCTTACTCCCCTTCCATTTGGATCTCTCTCTCTCTCTCTCTCTCTCTCTCTCTCTCTCTCTCTCTCTCTGCTGCAGGGTTGCCTTGGCCAATTTTGCCTTATCTTGGTCTTGTTTGCTGTTTCCACAATTAGAGTATAAACATTTCTTTCAGAACACTCATACAGGTCTGAGTGAGAGAGTTAAGGCATAAATTCAATAAAAAGATAACCAAAATAAAAGGTAAAAATTCTAAGGAAAGGTGGGACGATGTACATTATCCATGTTTGTATGTCAAGAGTCAGATTTTTTAGATGGTTTTATTGATGGATGGATGAATGATGGTTAGTTCATTGATTCATTTATACAAATGTACGCTCATTTATACAGATGTACGCTCAATCTTCCATATGAACAAGACATTGTGCATGAGGGGACACCTATTAATAAGACAGGTATGGTCCCTGCCCTTTGCCCATGCCTTGCTCATGGCCTGGTAGGTGAAACAGACACTATTTAATTGGAATATAATGAGTATTTCAGAGGCGAACGGGAAGATCTAATCTGGAATCAGATCATGCTATTTTCCTGGAAGCTGGTATTGGTATGAATTCAAGGTGTGAATGGTAATTAGGCAAGAAGGGGTTCATTAAGGCTGAACATCTACAGAGGGGATCATGTGAAGGCTCTCAGGGGTAAGGCCAGTAGCTGAGAGCATGGAGGATGGTCAGGCGGCTTGAAGTGAGCCAGTTCATGCAGAACCTTGAAAACCATGAATGATGTTTTACTTCATCCTAAAAGCAATAGAACATCACAGGAAGCTTTAAACAGAAGGTGGTCACTTGCTTTGTTTCTTGGCCTGCTTTTCTAAAGCTGCCTTTGGCTTCCCTGTGGAATGGAAGGGAGAGAAGGGGTATGGGGAATGGAAAGGAGGTTGGTTGAGATGAGTTAGGCTGTGGCAGTTTTCCAGTTAATGGTAGCTTAGATTACGGTGCACTGGAGAGAAATAGCCAGATTAAGGAGAGCAGACAGATTTAAATTGATTGCAAAGGATTGGCCACTAGCATGTGAGGACAAAGGAGGTGCCAAGGACAACCCACAGTTCTCTGCCATAGTCACCTGGTGCCTTGTGCCCATGTTGATTGAGGTGGGGAACTCAGGTGAGGGTGGGCTTTGGAGTTGGAGCATGGGAGGAGGAGGGACCAAGTGAGGGACACCAAGTCTGAGTGAGTAGCCTGCATGATAGAGAGTTGGGCAGCAGAACGTATGGGTCAGGAATAGAGAGAAATTCAGATGGATTTTTATTTTATTTATTTTTTAATCCTCACCCCATATTTTTGTGTTTTTAATTGACTTTTTAGAGAGAGAGGAAGGAGGGAGGGAGAGAGAAACATCATTTGGTTGCCTCCTGTATGCACCCTGACAGGGGATTGAACCTGCAACCAAAAGGTGTAAGAGACAACACTCCAACCAGCTGATCTGCGAGGATTTTTTTAAGAAAACATCTGTTTGGATTGGCCAGCAGCTTTGAGAGTTCTATATGTTATCGGAATGTCCAACATTATAGAAATTTGCAAATGCTACAGATTATGCTAATAAAACCTTTTCTCCTCTATTTATTAAATAAAGTATCTTAAATGACAATAGCAGTGAAGGAGTGGAAAGATTAAAAACCATAAAATAACATCTTTTGTAGAGCCATCTATGGGAAAGCTACATTCATTGAATATCTCCTGTCAGCCAAACAGCTCTTTACATCTCCAAATCTCCCATATAGTGCCTCTCTTTTATGAATTAAACTAGGGGCCCGGTGCACAAAAATTTGTGCACTCGAGGTGGAGGGAGTCCCTCAGCCCGGCCTGTGCCCTCTCACAGTCTGGGACCCCTCAGTGGATGTCCTATGATGGCCCCAGTCTGTCAGGCGCCTTCTGTGTGTGTGTGTGTGTGTGTGTGTGTGTGTGTGTGTGGCCACTGGGGACCTGCCCCCAGCCGCATCTGAGGCTCGGAGCAGTCCTCCTGTGTGTGTCTACCTGCTGGGGGCCTGCCCCCAGGAACACCATCAAGGCTTGGAGCAGGCACCCCCTCTATGTTGATCTCTCAGACTCTTGCCCTCCCCT
>PVJC01046848.1:0-13329 GCA_004026665.1 Murina feae
GTACTCCCCTCCTCCCATCACCACTTCCCTGTTTCTTCTTTTTTTAAGTTATGTGTTTCCATTTTGGGCTTTTTGTGTATGCATGCTATTAGGTTTATGAAAAAGAAAGTTTCATATATATAGTAGTTATTGTCTGTTTTTTAAATGCATCTCACTTCCATCCTCCTCTGCAAATTTAGACTTTTACCCCCTTCTCTTTTATACTTTTGATGTCACAGATTTTCCCTATTTATACTCTAAGTTTGTTGGTGATCTTACTCCTAGATTTGTGACCTTTTATTCTTTATTTCAGGTAGAATAACCCTCTTGTGTATTTCCTGAGTGGAGGTCTCTTGGTGATCAATTCTCTCAGCTTATGTATGTCTGGAAAGGTCATTATTTCTCCTTCCTATCCAAAGGATAGCTTTGCAGGATATATTATTCACTCCTTCAGTATTTTGAATATTTGGTTCCATTCTCTTCTAGCTTGTAGAGTTTCTACTGGGAATTCCAATGTCAACATAACAGACTTTCCTTTATAGATTACTTTGTTCTTTTCTCTGGCTGTCTTGAGAATCCTTTTTTTAAAAAATCATTAATTTTTGACAATTTTAAGGCATTGTGCCTTAAAGGCCATTTTGGATTGAGGTAAATAGATACTCTTTTTGCTTCTTGGATTGAAGGATCTAGCTCTTTCCATAGGTTTGGGAAGTTCTTGTCAACTCTTTGTTTGAATAGGCTCTTCATTCTCTTCTGGTATGCCTGTTATTATACTGGGGTTCTGGTGCATGAATTCGTGCACAGGTGAGGTCCGTTGGTCTGGCCGGCGATTGGGGCCATCAGGGCCAGTGGCTGGGCGGGGAAGGGACCATGGGAGGTTGGCCAGCCGTGGGGGAGGTTGGCTGTGGAGCGCACTGACCACCAGGGGGCAGCTTCTGCATTGAGCGTCTGCCCCCTGCTGGTCAGTGCGCATTATAGCGACCAGTCATTCCGTCGCTTAGGCTTTTTTATATATAGGATAGATAGTTCTTTTTGTTGTTAATCCTCACCCAGGATATTTCCCCCCCCCCTTTTTTTCCCCCCATTTTAGAGAGAGTGGAAGGGAGGGAGGCAGACATATCAATGTAGGAGAAAACATTGATTGGTTGTCTTCTGCATGCACCTAAACTGGGGTTGGAGATTGAAACCTCAACATACCCTTGACTGGAATAAAACCCACAACCCTTTGCTGCATGGGCTGATGCTCTAATAACAGAACAACACCAGCCTGGGACTTATATTGCTCTTTGTGGTAGAGTCAGATAGTTCTTGTAGTTTTTTCCCCATATATTCGTGTGTGTGTGTGTGTGTGTGTGTGTGTGTGTGTGTGTGTGTTTAATGCTCGAGTCTCTCTTCCCTCTAGTGATTTCTGGATTTCTATTTTTGACATCACTAATTCTTGCCTCCATCTGGTCAGCTCTGTTTCCTATACTTGCTAAAAGAATTCATTCTTTTTATTTTTTACTGGAGGCCCGGTGCACAAAAATTTGTGCACTCGGGAGTGGGGGAAGGGTCCCTCTGCTTGTGCTGTGCCCTCTCGAAGTCTGGGACCCCTCAAGGGATGTCCACCTGCTGGCTTAGGCCCACTCCCCAGGTGATCGGGCCTAAGATGGCAGTCAGACATTCCTCTGGCAGCCCTCAGGGAATGTCCAATTGCCAGCGGGGAGCAGGCCTAAGCTGCAGTCAGACATCCTTAGCGCTGCTGAGGAGACAGGAGAGGCTCCCACAACCACCGCTGTACTGGAAGCCTTCTAGCTTGTGGCTGAGCAGAGCTCCCCCTGTGCGAATGCCCTGACCACCAGGGGCAGCTCCTGCATTGAGCATCTGCCCCCTTGTGGTCAGCGTGTGTCATAGTCACCAGTCATTGCCAGTCATTCTGCTGTTAGGGTCAATTTGTATATTATCCTTTTATTATATAGGATTATATAGGATAGAGGCCTGGTGCAGGGTGGGGGCCGGGTGGTTTGCCCTGAAGGGTGTCCCGGATCAGGGTGGGGTTCACTGATGGCTGTTTGAAGGATGGCCGCATCTCCTTCAGGGTGGGGTCCGGCTAGGGTGCCTGGCCAGCCTGGGTAAGGGGCTGATGTCTGTTTTCAGGCTGGCCACAGCCCCTTCAGGGTGGGTGTCCCCAACCCTGGGGTGCCTGGCCAACTGGGTGAGGAGCTGATGGCTGTTTGCAGGCTAGCCACAGCCCCTTCAAGGTGGGTGTCCCCCCCACCCTGAGGTGCCTGGCCAGCCTGGGTGAGAGGCTGATGGCTGTTTGCAGGCTGGCCACAGCTCCCATTGACCCTACGTCCCAGTGAGGCTGGCTGGAATCAGGTGTCCGGGGTTTATTTATCTTCTATAATTGAAACTTTGTTGCCTTGAGCGGAGGCCACAGCTGGCCTAGGCAGGCAGTTTCCTCCATTGCTGGTGAAATGAAGCCTCCTGTTTGCTTCAGCTCCATGGCTTCTATAATTGAAACATTGTTGCCTTGATCAGAGGCTACAGCTGGCCTAGGCAGTTTCCTCCATCGCTGGTGCAGTGGAAGGCTCCTGTGTGTCTAGCTCCGTGGCTACCAGCTGCAATCTTGGCCGGGTTAATTTGCATACAATCGCTCTGATTGGCTGGTGGGTGTGGCTTAGGTGTAATAGAGTGAGGGTCAATTTGCATATTACTCTTTTATTAGATTAGATTTTTTTATTGATTAAGGTATTACATATGTTTCCTTATTCCCCCATTGTCCCCTGCCTCAATCCCGTTCATGCCCTCACTCCCCTGGTGTCTATGTCCATTGGTTATGCTTATATGTAAGTCCTTTGGTTGACCTCTACACCTTATCCCCATAAGAGTTCATTCTTGATCTCATTTATTGTATTCTTCATCACCAGAATTTCTATTTGTTTCTTTTTTTAAGCTTCAGTTTGTTTGGTAAAGTATTTGTTTTGTTCATTGATTTGGTGTCTGAGTTCATTAAACTGTGTATGTTTTCTTACATCTCGTTGAGTTTTTTCAGAACTGCAATGTTGAATTGTCATTTAAATCACATATTTCCATGTCTTTAAGTTTATTTTCTGGAGATATTTTATTTCTTTCTGAGCTGCCTCATTATTTTGGTTATTCATAGCATTCATGGATTCCTTCTCTCTCTAGACAGCTGTGTATGTATGAATGGTATTTCTGTAGTAGATTGATAAGAATTATTTCTATTGTTTTCCAGTAGGTGGCGCCAAATCACAAGTTTTCAGCTGTCTTGCATACCTCTGGCTTTTCAGGTCTCTGTGGAGTGGTAGAAAATGGCCTGTGTTCCCTGGTTAAATGGGTGGGTGCCTTCCCTGTGATCCAGTTGTAGTGGTCCCAGGTGACCAACCCTGAAGGGAAAGACAGTGTGGATGGGGCTCCAAATCCATGAAATCCAAGTTCTGTCTCCTGCAGCTAGAGTGCAGCCTCAGTGTTTCAGGATGGAGTGAACTGGGGAAACCCAGCTGCCTTCTTTGTTGTTTTGCCCTTCCAGTAATGGCAACCTCGGACCTCACGGCCTCCCCTCTCCATCTCTACCCAACCCTCAGCTTAGTCGCAGACTTCCCTGTCACTTAGGGAAGAAGTATTTCTGTAGTAATTGTTTTTGGGTTTGCAAACAGTGTGCTCTGCAACCCAATTCGAAGGGTGAGGGGAGGTTAAGGGAAGGCAGCCAGGTTCTGTGACTTTCTTTGTCTACATTGTCGATTGCCAGACAGCCATGGTCACACCTCTGTGCTTCATCCCTGTCCACTTCACTGGTCTCAGCTGCTGCTTATACTGTCCACTCCTTCAGGAACACTCACTGAATCTCCTTGCTCCTCCCCGCTGAAGGGAGTGCCATTCACAATGCAATTCCTCTTCCCTCCCTGCTGAGCCCCGCAATGATCTGCAGGACTGCTTCCCTCACTCCTTTGAGCTCTTCTCCCTTCTTGCTTCCCCTGTTCCCTCCCACTTGCCCACCTTTAGATCTTTCATTGCCCGTATCTCTCAGATGTGTTTGTGAGTTGAGCAGGAAATCCTTTGTTGAAGTATAGCTGTTCAAATTGTTGAAACTTTAAAGGAGAGACCAATGCTGCCATTCCTCTGCTGTCACTCATTCTAATTCTTCTCAGAATACTTCTTTTGTACTTGTCATCTTTGTCTTTCTATTCTGGTCTGTGAAAATTCCCCAGGTCTGCCTTTAATTCACTAACTTTTTAAATTAACTTACCAGGAATTTTATTCTGATATGAACATACCATTTTACAGAGAATTTTAAACTACTGCTGAATTATTATCACTAACTCGCTTTTCTTTCTGCATCCATTATTTAGCTGTCTTGAATTTTTTCAACTCTATTCAACTTCATTAATTTTAATAATTTTATTGTTTTGTGGATGCTAGCTCTCTTATCTCTCAAGCATATAACTATTCTACACTGTTTTCTTTTAGACTGTTTATCGGTAAATAAAAAGAGAATTTAAATTATGTATTGGTATTTGGTACCCCTTCAGAGTATATTATTTTCAAACCAGCAGGTTGCCTTGTTGTTTTTTACCTAGATAAGTTAAAAACTTCCATCCACACAAAAACCTGCACACAGATGATCATAGCAGTTTTAACTTTGTCAAAACTTGAAAGCAATCAGGATATCCTTCAGTAAGTGAATGGATAAATAAATTAGGTACATCCAGACAATGGAATATATATCAGTGGTGCCCTAGCTGGGTAGCTGGTTTAGAGCGTCATCCTGTACACCGAAAGATTATGGGTTCGATTACTGATCAGGACACATACTTAGGTTGCAGGTTCAATCCCTGGTCAGGGTGAGTATGGAAGGCAACTGATCCATGTTTCTCTCTGTCACTCTCCATCTCTCCCCCGCCCTCTAAAACCAACAAACATATTCTCAGGTGAGGATTGAGATCTATATATCTATATCTATATCTATATCTATATATGTATTTTACCAGGGATTGCTGGTGGTGGTGGAGATGAATATGCGGAGCCAAAAGGATTTTTAGGGCAGTGAAACTATTCTGTATAAAATTGTTATGGTAGGGAAATGTCAGTATACATTTGACCGAAGCCATAGGTTGTACAATACGAAAAGAATTAATGATAGACTTTGGGTGATAATGATGTGTCAACATAATTGATTGATTGTATCAAATGTACCACTCCGTTGAGAGATGTGGATAGTGGAGGAGGTTATGTGCATATGGGCACCAGGTGTATGTGGGAATGCTCTATTCTCTGCTGCTGTTTTACTGTTAATTAACATAAAACTGTTCTTTAAAAAGTCTGTTTTGAAAAATGGGGAAATAAATAAACTTTGAAAATGTCGATGGCAGTCTGGGGGAAAAGGGCACAAATAATATTGGAAATAATCATTGGATAGGAAAAATATTTCAATTAGAATACTGTGTATCACTTTTATCAATACATTTATAAGATTAGAAATGTAAATTACCTAAACTGCCCCCATCCCCAAGAAGAAGTAGAAAAATAATCATGGGGAAATGTAATAAGTATACTAAAATGTATATATTTCTCCTCCAAAAAGCAATATATGATTTTAAAGGACAAGTTCTTTCTAATAAACTTCAGGGGGCTGCCAGTCCTATTGAAAGTTATTTCAAACTAGAAAAAGGTAGTGCATTATTAATTCACTAGAGGCCCAGTGCACAAATTTGTGCACAGGTGGGGTCCAGTCAGCCTGCCCTGATTGGGGTAGCTGGGGGGAGGAGCCATGGGCAGTTGGCTGGCCCTACCCCCTGGTCAAACTCCCGGTAGAAAGGACAATTTGCATATTAGCCTTTTATTATATAGGATGTTAGATTAAAATAACTGGTTACAAATTTTTTTTCTTTAATATATTTTTATTGATTTTGTAGAGGAAGGAAGAGGGAGAAAGAGATAGAAACATCAATGATGAGAGAGAATCACTGATTGGCTATATCATGCACACACCCCCACGGGGGACAGAGCTTGCAACCCAGGCATGTGCCCTTGACCGGAATTGAACCTGGGACTCTTTGCTTAGTTTCGACGCTCTATCCACTGAGCCAAACAAGCTAGGGCCGTGGTTACAAATTTTTAACAAAGACAAGAGCATAAGAAAATCCTTTTTTTAAAAAAAATGCCAGTGGACTCCTTCCCCCCTCTCGTGGAGACATAGGGGCACCAGGGGCCTCCCATTTATTCTATACCTCTCATGTCTCTTCACTGTGCCAGACTAGAGTCAGAAAATCATTTTTATTATGAACATAGCTGTTGTATTCATAAATAAAATATTGACTAATTGAATTGAGTGAATTTGTGGCCTAATAGGATTTCTCCTAGGAATAGAACAGGTCACCATAGGGAAGAAACTCATGTAGAGAGTGCTTACAGCTTTAACAGGTGTTAATGAAGAAAAACCAGAGGTAATCATAATATGCCAATAATACATTTTAATAATACTGTGCATTTATCCATGATTTAGGGGAAAAAAATTTAGTAAACTAAAAAGGTAATTTCTTGTCTGACTAAAGGGTATCAACTAATAATGTACAGCAAGATCATACTAATGTTGAAATACTAGAAGTTTGCCCATTAAAACAAAAGTAGTATAAAGATAGAAAGGAGGAAAAATTTTATATATGCCACATAATTATTTATCTACGGAACTCAAGAGAATCAACTGATACACTACTAAAGTGAGACCTTTAAAACAATACAAATGCTCTGGCCTCTCTATTCCTTCTCCCTGCTCTGCCCCCACTTCCATTAATACCCTTAGCTATACCACCCAGCTGGTATTGCTCAGTGGTTGAGCATTGACCTATGAACTAGAAGGTCACAGTTCAATTCCCAGTCAGGGCACATGCCCGGGTTGCGGGCTCCATCCCCAGTTGTAGGCATGCAGGAGGCAGCCAATCAGTGATTCTCTCTCAGTCATTGATGTTTCTATCTTTCCTTTCTCCTTCTTCCTCTCTGAAGTAATTAAAAAGACATATATTTTTTGAAGAGCTATACTATCTGACTTTTGAAATCCTTCCATATTTTTACTCTATTCTGTATGTCTATACTTATTCCTCTACATTCTATTGGGATGTCCTCCACTATTCAGGTCCCAGTCTCCTCAAGAATTATTTATATCTTTGCATAAGTTCAGAGATCATCAATAATATTTCATTTTGGGGTTGTGCTCACAGACATTATGTACACTTCTATACATCATACAACAACTTGTGTGACGCCCTGTGGATCTCTTATTCTCTGAATTCTTATCACATATACTATTGTCAATTTGACTTTTTTGTTGTTGTTAATCCTCTCCTAAGGATATTTTTTCATTGATTTTTAGGGAGGGTGAAAGAGAGAGGGAAAGAGGAAGAGAAACATTGATGAGAGAGAAACACATAGATTGGTTGAGCCCTGACCAGGGCTCAGGCAGGGAGAAGCCTGCAACCAAGGTGCGTGCCCTTGACTGGAATCTAACCCAGGACCCTTTGGTTTGCAGGCCAATGCGGTGTCCACTGAGCAAAACGGCTAGGTCCAGTTTCACTTATTGACATTTATTTATTCTTTGAATTCTTGCCACATTTACTGTTGTCAATTTGACTTAATGATATTAGTTGTATTTTCTATTTTCTAGCATTCTCCTCTTACATTCTTAAGCATGTCATTTTGCATGTCTCTCTTTCCTTTAAAACAATATTGCCAGTAACTAGCACAGTTCCCACATATAATTGCTTAATCTATGATGGAACTATGTAAAGATTAATACAATTATTGATATACTGTTCGGTTGGTTGGTTTATATTTTAGAGATCGAGAAAGGGAGAGAGCGAAGCATTGATGTGAGAGAGAGGCATTGATCATTTGCCTCCCGTATCCAACCCTGTCCGGGAATTAAACACGCAATCTGGGTATGTGTCTTAACTAGGACCCTCGACCATTCAGTGCACAGGATGACACTCCAGCCAACTGAACGACACTACCCAGGGTCTGCCTTGTGTTTTGATTACTTATTCTTAGTTTTAGAGTAGCTAGATTAAACATACTTTGAGGCTTTCAACCTTTACAACCAGAGGATTTCCATTAAGTATATATTGAAATACTGTTATCAAAAGGATGATGATGATGCTTCTTTTTATATACCATTTGTCTCTTTAATTGGAATCAGACCCACTATTGCATAAATCAGACAATAGACTTGCCTTGCATCCATATATTTAGACAGAAGGTATAGAAGCCACTGTCTTAATTTTCTTTGAAGTAGAAAATATTTTTAAAAAGTAATATTGGTTCTTGTCATTTGGGGAAATATAGTTTCTTAAGGAAATAAAAGCTTTGGAGCTTCTCCAGGGCAGTAGGGAGGATGAACATTTGTAAATAAGTTATGTTTTATACCCTGTACACTTGTGGAAGGTCCAGGGACTTTGGGTTAGAAGAATTTTGTAAATTGAAGTAATCATAATCAAGCCAAAGAACTTGGATAACTAACCAGTGAAGGTGAACATGTGTTTTTAAGTGTGGCTGAAATACCTGTGAAACTACCATTTGTGTCTCCTGGAGACTCTGGTGTATAGTTTTCTAGTATTTGTTATGAAGGGAATACTCATTAGCTTCTTAAAATGCCTGGCATAGTTTCAAATCTACTTTAAAGTTCCTCTAATCTAATCTAATCTAATCTAATCTAATCTAATCTAATCTAATCTAATAAAAGAGAAACCTGCAAATTGACCACACCTCTGCTATGCCCCAAGCCACATCCACCAGCCAATCAGAGCGACTATATGCAAATTAACCAACCAAGATGGCCACTGGCAGCCATGGAGCTGGAGCAAGCAGGAGACTTGGTTGCCCCGGTGATGGAGGACACCAAGCTTCCTGCCTGCCCTGGCCGGCTGTGGCCTCCACTCAAGGCAACAAAATTTCAATTATAGAAGATAAATAAATCCCAGTTACCTGCTTCCAGCCAGCCTCGCTAGGAGCTTGGGTCACTGGGTGCTGTGGCCAGCCTGCAAATAGCCATCAGCCCCTCACACAGGATGGCCACACCCTCATGGGGTGTGGGTCCCCGCTGGGAGCCTTGGTCAGCCTGCAAACAGCCATCAGCCCCTCACCCAGAATGGCCAGGCACCCCAGTGGGGACCCCCAACCCTGAAGGGGATGTGGCCAGCTCACAAACAACCATCAGCCCCTCACCCAGGCTGGCTAGGCACCCAAGTGGGGACCCCTACCCTGATCTGGGACACCCTTCTGGGCAAACAAACTGGCCTCACCCATGATGCACCAGGCCTCTATCCTATCCTATGTAATAAAAGGGTAATATGCAAATTGACCCTAACAGCAGAACAACTGGGAATGACTGGTCACTATGACACTCACTGACCATCAGAGGGCACATGCTCAATTTAGGAGCTGCCCCCTGGTGATCAGTGTGCTCTCACAAGGGGAGCTCTGCTCAGCCACAAGTCAGGCTGATGGCTGCCAGTACAGCGGTGGTGGTGGGAGCCTCTCCTATCTCCTCAGCAGCGCTAAAGATATCCAACTGTAGCTTAGGCCCACTCCTCAATGAATATCCTCCAAGGGATCCCAGACTGCGAGAAGGCACAGGCCGGACTGAGGGACCACCCCCCTCCCCCCTCGAGTGTGCAAATTTTTATGTACCGGGCCTCTAGTATGAAATAAACTCTTACTCTTTTTTAAAAAAAAGCCTTCTGATTAGCAAAATGTTGATAATGGGGGTTTAGGTGTATGGGAATTCGATATGGTGGTATGGAAAGGGCCAAATAAACAATATATATACAACTGGCCCTTCATGAGTTCTGCATCTACAATTGAACCAACT
Organism: Murina feae; assembly: GCA_004026665.1. Taxonomy (NCBI): domain Eukaryota; kingdom Metazoa; phylum Chordata; class Mammalia; order Chiroptera; family Vespertilionidae; genus Murina; species Murina feae. The sequence goes on from PVJC01046848.1 coordinate 9,842, forward strand.
GTACATCTAAAATATTCAGAAAAAAAAACACAAAAAAAATATGATGTTATTGCTTAGCTGTACTGTGTAGTTAGGCCTACAATGGATGCATCTATACCCAACATGTACAGACTTTTTTTCTTGTCATTATGTCGTGAACTGCAGTATAACAACTATTTCCACAGCATCTACATGGTATGGTATTGTAAGTATTCTAGAGAGGATATAAAGTATTTAGGAGGATGTGTGTAGGCTATATGCAAATACCATGCCATTTTATATGAGCATCTTGAGCATCTGCAGATTTTGGTATCCCTGGAGGATCCTAGAATCAATCCCCCACAGAGAGTGAGGGATGACTGTACTTTAATTTTCTGAAATAAATGGATGTGGAAGACTTTTTGTAAGACACTGTAATTTTGCTAATTCAAGTCTAGAAGGAGTTATCTTACCTGTTGCACTGTAGTTAATTTCTTAATATACTTTCTTTCATCATGGCTCAGCACCAAAAAGGATAAAGTATAGGGTAACAAATTACAGAAAGTTTCTCAAATTATGCAGTAAGATTTTTGCACTGCAACTTGAAAGTAGTAGTATTTAGTAGCTTCTTTGTTGAAGTACTCTTGCTTAGCAAGCTCAGGAGAGTTTTGTTAACATGCAGTTTTGTTTTGTTTTAATAGGATTTTGTTTTCTCCTAGGGGAAAAAATTTATATTGATCTCAAAAAGTATTCTACATTTTCTTAAAAATACATGAGCAGTATGCTTACTCACCTATAAACCACATGTAATAAAATGTGAAATAATTTTAGATTAGCATTAGAAATCCTAAATTTTTTTTTTAGTGGTGATAAAAAGATGAATGTTAATTTATTTTTATTGAACCATAATAAACTACAATAGTTTGTTGCTGTTTCACTGTTTTTACCTCTCTCGGGGAAATGTGTGGTTTTTTTTTCAATTACATTTTACGTTCACTGTTTTGTATTAGTTTCAAATGGGTAGCATAATGGTTAGACAGTCTCCTATACAGTACGTTACAAAGTTATCCCCTTGATATTTCAAGTACTCACCTGGCACTATGCATAGTTACTGCAATATTATTGACTACTAGAGTACAGGTGCACAAAATTTGTGCATGGGTGTGACCCCTAGGCTCGGCTGGCGATCAGGGCCTATTGGGGCCATCTCGCCCAGTCATGATCAGGGTTGGGCAAGCCGGGGCCTGCCAGCAGTCAGACAGGGCCTGCTGGCTGTCAGATGGGGCCTACCGGATGGGAGGGGACCGCGGGGGGCAGAGGGGACATTGGCTGGTGGTGGGAGGTTGACTGTCGGAGCACACTGACCACCAGAGGACAGCTCCTGTGTTGAACTTCTGCCCCCTGGTGGTCAGTGCACATCATAGCAACTGGTCAACTGGTTGTAAAGTCACTTAAACCCTACCAGACCTGATGCTCTGAACCTAACTGTCCCTTAAACCACACAAAATCAATTCAAACACATGGGGAAGACATTTGCAATGGCTAACCATAAGGTTTTGACCACGATTGGTTGGTTATTTTTAGTTTGTGACACATTTTTTTCATGTACTAGGCAAAGTACCAAATATTAGGTACAGCGGTATAGCGGCATATTTGGAAATTACCAAAAAATCGGTACAGCGGTCTGGTAGACTTAAGCTTTTACATACATAGACTAGAGGCCCGGTGCATGGAATTTGTGCACTGTGTTGGGGGGTGTCTCTCAGCCCAGCCTGCAGCCAATCCAATCTGGGACCCCTTGGGGGATGTCCGGCTGCCCATTTAAGCCTGATCTCACAATCCGGGACTGCTGGCTCCCAACTACTCTCCTGCCTGCCTGTCTGATTGCTTCTAACCACTTCTGCCTGCTAGCCTGATTGACGCCTAAGTGCTCCCCTGCCAGCTTGGTTGCCTCTAACAACCCTCCCCTGCTGTCAGAATCCCGCCACTGCCCTCCCCTGTTGGCCCGGTCACCCTTAACTACCCTCCCTTTCTAGCCTGGTCGCCCCTATGCCCTCCCTTGCCAGCCTGGTCTCCTCCCCAACTTACCTACCCTGCAGGACTGGTCACCCCCAACTGCCCTCCCCTCCTGGCCTGATTGCCCTCAACTGCCCTCCCTTGCCGGCCATCTTGTGGCTGTGGGTGCCACCATCTTTGAGGGTGGGGCAATTAGCATATTCTCTCTTTATTGGCTGTGGGCACCACCATCTTTGCAACAGCGTGATGGTAAATTAGCATATGACCTCTTTATTAGATAGGACTAGAGCCTTGGTGCACAAAAATTCGTGCACTGGGAGGGGCGGGGATCCCTCTGCTCGGCCTGCCCCCTCTCACAGTCCAGAAGCCCTCAGGGAATGTCCTACTAACATAATGAGTCATTATTAGATTTTTTTTTTTTAATGAAGGTCAAAAGTCTTTCTTAGAAACAGAAAATTTTCTATCATTAAGTTCTTAGTTTTATTTCTGTGGAATTCTAGAGTTTATATGTGTGCCAGTCATCTTACATAAAATTTTAGCCCTTTTGAAAGAATAGCTTTAAAAACCACAAAGGGGTCTGTCCAGTGTTGCTCAGTGGTTGAGCATCAACCAATAAACCCAGAGATCATGGTTCAGTTACCAGTCAGGGCACATGCCCGGGTTGTGGGCTTGATCCCCAGTAGGGGGCATGCAGGAGGCAGCTAATCAGTAATTCTCTTCCATCATTGATATTTCTGTCCCTCTCTTCCTCTCTGTGAAATCAATAAAATCATATTTTTAATAACCACAAAGAATGCAGTGAATCTTTTACTTTGTATGAAAATTTACATTCTACTTGAGCCTTTTTATGAAAGTAATACAATTCGTTTTTTTAATAATCTGATAGTTTTACAAGGATTATTAATGAAAAATAAAAGAACTTCAGTTTTTCTTTATTTGCTAATACTACTATACAGGCAGTCCTCGGATTACATCGGACTCGACACATGTTGTTTCATGGTTACGTTGCCATCTCCCATTTACAGTATTTATAAAAAAGTTCTGACATTTTGACACATAATACATACTAGGGGCCTGGTGCACGAAATTCGTGCACGGGGGGGTGTCCTCAGCCCAGCCTGCCCCCTATCACATAGTGGGAGCCCTCAGGGGGTGTCCTACTGACGGCTTAGGCCTGCTCACTGCTCCCCTTGGGAAGCAGGCCTAAGCCACAGTCTGGCCTCCCTTTGTGGGAGGTGACCAGGCTAATCAGGGGAAGCCACCAGCCCCATCACCCCACTACTACAACCACTGCCAGTCACCACAGCCACCAAGGTGTTTTCATCAACACGAACTCCAGTCCCTTCACCATGAAAGAATGACAACTTTCTTTAGGCATTTTCAAGATGTGTCTTTTATAGGATATGACCTTTCTTTCTTTCTTTCTTTCTTTCTTTCTTTCTTTCTTTCTTTCTTTCTTTCTTTCTTTCTTCCTTCCTTCCTTCCTTCCTTCCTTCCTTCCTTCCTTCCTTCCT
>PVJC01046849.1:0-13147 GCA_004026665.1 Murina feae
CCTTGCTTTCCCACTTTCTGGTGCCCTGGTGCCCTGGTGCCATTTCCAACTGCCAGCATAGGCAGGCAGCTGCAACAGAACCCTTTGGTTTGCTCTGGTTCCGTGGCTGTTGGCCTCCATCTTGGCTGGGTTAATTTGCATACAGCCGCTCTGATTGGCTGTTGGCCTCCATCTTGGCTGGGTTAATTTGCATACAGCCGCTCTGGTTGGCTGGTGGTAATGGTCACATTTACATGTTTCTCTTTTATTATAGAAGATAGTTTGCTGACTTTAGGACTAACAACTCATTTCAAGGAAACTGAATGGCTCTCTATCTTCCTAGGCAAAAACACATGAAATCTTAAAATAAATCTTGGACTCTCTATTTAAACCTTTTCTTACTTTGATTCCATTTTCAAATCCCTTCAATTCCAGTGCCTCTCATATTCACCCCTTCTTCTCTATTGCCAGAACTACTGCTTCAGGTCAGGCTCCAGTCTCTTATCACTGGCCTAATTCAGTTGGAGGTTGAGAGGTCTTTAGTTTTGAGCCCTTAATCTAGCATATCTGGCAGGGTAATGATATGGAGTCACTCCTTTGCTCAAAACCTTTTGGTAATTTCTCAGGCCTTCTGAAAATATTCAACACATTATTATGGTAGTCAGTAAGCATATTGCCCATCATCAATATGTAATTCTGACTCTCTCTCCACACACACACACACACGCAAACACACATGAATCTCTTAGGGTTCACTGATTTTCCCATTTCTCTTCCCCCTATCATTTTCTCGTTTACAGAGCTCTCACGTCTCCATTTTGTTAACGTTACATAAGCCGAGATACAATGTAAAGATTGCAAGTGGTCTGCAGGTCCAATGTAAGCTTTGATATATTCTGTTAAACCTATTGTATGTGTGTATGTATGTATTATATATGACTCTATGTATAGAATATAACCAGAATGTATATCATATATAATTTTATTTACAAGTTGTACCTATATATATATGTAAGTTACATATACACATATACATCAAATTTTGCAAAATTTAAAAAGATAGTGATTGCACATAAAAATTCAGATTTGTGACTTCTCTTAAGATATCAGAAGCCTTTGCCATGTAAGGAGCCTTATATTACCTGGTGATAATCAGCTAGACTTAAGAAAAGGTTTTCCCCTTGGAAATGAATGCACACTGTCCAATTTTCCTTAGTCTCTGACACTCCCCTTTGTCTACAAATGGATTTTTCTTTTTTCCCTGTATGTCATCCTCTTACTACCTGTACTCCATAAAAACATCTGATTATTTCATTCCCTGGACGTCCCTGATTTCTTCAAACTTTATTTTTGGTCGTTTTATTTGCACATGTTTTCCCTCATATTTTCTGTAGTTATCTTAATGGAATTCCTATTTGGACCCTTGGCAATCTAGCTAAATGAAAATAAGTTATTAGGAGACGTGACCTTGTATCATTCTCTCAGTCTCTCAAAACACTTCTTTACTCAAACTGTGAAAAACAGTCTAGTGATTTGTTCAAGGACAGAGAAAGTCAACCTATTAAACCCAAATCACTTAGAAGATTGTAAATTTGGAGGAATTGCTCACCTTTTTCAGTTGGATAAAACAAAGTTTAGTCTCATGGACTCTTGGTCTTAGATTTGTTTGCATGGTTTAAGCATCTAGCTCCTGGGAATGACAAAGAGTGGACTAGTATTCAATAAATTGTCTGACTAGAATGTAGCTATTCAAACAGAATAAAAATGGAAGTATGGGTTACTTGAACATTGACAGCATGGCCCCTGATGGATTAGAAGCTCTGATATTCATCATCATTTGAGGTAGAATGAGAAAAACATAAACAATTATTTTACTCCTCAAATTTGTACCTTCATTTCACCTTCTAAATATTCTTGCTTTCATTTTGCATTCCTCAGCTTTGGGAAAAATAAATAATAAGCTATCAAGAGAATTAAAGTGCAGTTGTTGTATACTAGACTAATGGAATTGTCAGGTCTCATTAATAACAAGAATGTATCATTTGTAATCAATCAGCTATGCATTGATTGAAATAGCAAGGCTGTCTTCATTTTTAAAAAATACCATTTTGTTAGACCGAGATTCTTTCTACATGTTTTATAATTGTTTTACAAACCATTTTAAAATTACCGTCATTCTTACTTTTTTAGAAGAACTCATTTCAGTCATGCCTGTGTGACTGCAAAAGAATCAGATTGAATTAAAAGATTGAGTTTGGCTGCTTTATTCACCACTAAGTGGTTTCTTCTTTCCTTCGCACCTTAGTAAATCAAACAGGAATGTCATGGTTTGAAGGTAGAGGCATTTTATATTGCTCATTACATGTATGTGTAAAGAATTAAAAATGAGCCACTCAGACTGATGACAGCATGAGCATGGTCAGGCAAAGCTTCACTTTTTAACCCCCTTTGATGCCTGAACATTTCTGCTAAACTAGTAAGACTATGAGGCTAATCTGCTTTCTATTCCTAGTGACTTTCTAAAAATTCTTAGCCAAGAATTATTATTTATTTTAATTTTCCCCCTGCAGTATAGGAAAAATGTAGAAGTTTCAAGAATGAAATGAAAATCAATTTCTTTCAAAAAAAAGTAAAATATAATTAGCTTTGATATCTGCATATCTGTTATTTTATAAATAATATTAAAAGCGTTAAGGTTCCTGTGTAAAAAAAAAAAAAAGAAAAAGGTTCCTGTGTAAAAAGAAAATCTGTTTCAGATGGTTTCTTAACATTAGGGGTAAAACTATCTTTTTTTGTGAGACTGAGACCATTAACTTTTAAAAATTCATCAACTATTAGCTTCTTCTGTTTATAGTTAGTGGGCATGATTAGCAACTATTTAAATGATATTCTTTTCTCTTTTATTATTTTTTACTAGGAGCCCAGTGCACAAAAATTTGTGTAATCATTTGGGGGAGGGGTCGCTCAGCCTGGCCTGTGCAATCTCACAGTTTGGGACCTCTCGGGGAATGTCCACCTTCTGGCATGCCTGGCCAGCCTGGGTGGGGGGTTGAGGGCCGTTTTCAGGCTGCCCACAGCCTCTTCAGGGTTCGGGTCCCTACTGGGGTGCCTGGCCAGCCAGGGTGAGAGGCTGAGGGCTGTTTGCAGGCTGGCCACAGCTCCCATTGACCCAAGGTCCCAGCAAGGCTGGCTGGAAGCAGGTTTCTGGGGTTTATTTATCTTCTATAATGGAAATTTTGTTGCCTTGAACAGAGGCCACAGCTGGCCTAGGCAGGCAATTTTCTCCATTGCTGGCCTCTAGCTCCATGGCTGCTGGCTGCCATCTTGGCTGGGTTAATTTGCACACCGTCACTCTGATTGGCTGGTGGGTGTGGCTTAGGTGTAATGGCGTGAGGGTTAATTTGCATATTGCTCTTTTATTAGATTGATTGTTGACAGTATTACAGATGTATCCCAATTTCTCCCTTTATGCCCCTTAAATGATATTCTTTTCTTTTGTTTTCTTTTAGATAAATATTTTCTGGAGTTCAATATACTGACAGAAAAGCATACAGTCATAGTTATACAACTTATTCTGTTTATCTATATACAAAGTGAGCCCATTTACATAACCACTACTCAGATTAAGAGGGAGAATACTTGCAAGCAAACCTGAAATCCACTCATGTCTCCTTCCAGGCATCCTCCTCTGAAAGATAAGTAACAGCCTGAATTCTAACACACAGATTTATTTCTTTGGTTTCTGAAAGTACATTGTATATCTGTGGGCTTAAAAATTCTCTTCTCTGTTATATTTTTAAATTTGTTCATATTATTGCCTAAATCAATAATTTGCTCATTCTGATGATGTGTTAGTATTCCACTGGATGAATCCAATACAATATATTTGGCTTGGTTCTCCTTAGAGGCTATTATAAATAGTATTGTCATAACATTATTAAACATATCTTTATATTGGACATACACATAGGACTGGGATCACTAGGTCAATTGGTAGAATTCAGCTTGGTAGATATTGCCAGATAGTTTTCCCAAATTATTTTTCCTATTTATACTCCCACCCGTAGTGTATGAGAATCCCAGCTGTGCTACAATCTTGCAACTCTTGGTATTGTCTGCCTTTTTCATTTCAGTTATTCTTGTAGGGTAATAGAGGCATCATGGTGTGATCTAGCTTGTGTATCATGGTGTGATCTAGCTTGTGTTTCTCTAATGACTAAGTTGAGGACCTTTTTATAGGTTTATTTGCTATGCTAGTTGGTATTCTAGGAGTTCGAACAAACTAAAAATATTTCTGATGGCTTCTTAAAAAAGCTATCTTTTTTTCTGAGAATGAGACTGTACTTGTGGATCTGGAGCCTCCATGTCATGGCAACTAAAGCTCTTAATCAGAAGCGTTCCTCCCATACTTCCTCAATGTCATCTTGCCTATCCCAAGCCTTGTAAAAGGAGAGTGGGTATGGAAGGGTCGGGTAGATACAAAAGAGATGTCTAATGGAGCTGGAGGGGAAAATATCATGGCATTCATAATATTTCTACTGTGGAAAATATGTTTAACCTCAGAAATGTCAAACAAACAAACAAAAGAAAAAAGAAACACTGTTCATGTTATAACAGATAGCCTCCAAAGTGGAGACTGAGAAAGAAATGAGGCTTTCTGTGGTCAATATATATACTAACTCCCACAGATACCACCCAACAGAGACCATGCTAAAACAACTCAAAACCAAAGCACATGCAAATAATCAGAGCTTCCAAAAATAATGAGGGCCCTAAAACAAGAAAACACCAACATCCAAGATGGATAATGGATACATGTAGCGTGGCCGCACAGAAAAAAATAGAAACTATTCTCTGGGCCACCCAAGTTCAGACACCTTACCAGATACTTAGCACAGAAAGTCTAGAAAACTGCATTATAGCAAAGCTGTATACGATTTAGAGAATATACGTACACATGAGGAGAACAGATCAAATATGAAGGAAAAAACAACCACCTTGAAGTGATTGTGTTCTTCAGACAAATTATCTTCGATCTCTTCTTAAATACTGGCAAACGCAAATGGCCTTAGTGAAGGTGTATCTAAAATAGAGTAAATTGCCCTAGCCGGTTTGGCTCAGTGGATAGAGCGTCAGCCTGCGTACTGCAGGGTCCCAGGTTCGATTCTGGTCAAGGGCATGTACCTTGGTTGCAGGCACATTCCCAGAAGGGGGTGTGCAGGAGGCAACTGATTGATGTTTCTCTCTCATCAATGTTTATAACTCTCTATTCCTCTCCCTTGCTCTCTGTAAAAAATCAATAAAACATTTAAAAAATAAGATAGAGTAAATTATGAAAGAACAAAAGGGAGGAGAGGTCATTGGGACAGGTATTTTGGAAAGTAAAAGAGGCTGAACTGATAAGCTAGCATTTGTTGAATGTCTTTTGTGCTCAGAGCTAGGAAGTGAAACACCAATTTGGGAGGAAGTGTAGAGACAGGAAGAGAAAAATCCACCAGGCAGTGAGTTTCTACTCAGGACTCCTCGAAGACAGCCCGTGCCCATTGAGGCCCCAAGGGTGACATTGTGCAAATTTGCCACCGTGTACACCTTATTTCAACTTTGTTGACCCAGCATTTTCTGTGAAGTCATTATAGACGGATGGAATCAGCATACAGTTCTCTTTACTTTTTGAAATATGACTGTCTAACCAAATTCTCTGCCTTTGTGTCTTCTGAATGGATTTCCCCTTTGGCATTCTGACAAACTTGGCTTTGCTTTTGCCATCTCTGCCTTGCCCTTCTCTTTGCCACACCATTCTCAGTTCCCCTTTTTAGAGAAACAACCGCTGTCTCCAAGTACTTTATAGGGGAATTTGGGTGGGTGGGAGAAAGGGCTATTTTTCCCATTGGTGTGCTTTCGGGCATTTGTGGCATGTTGCAATTAAGACTGTGTGTCGATTATTGAATTGTATATCAGTCTCAGTTAATGTTACTCCCACATAAAACTGTCCACCCCAACATACACATTTATATATTTTATTTTATAGGTAGGGAATAAGGGTCTTTCGGCTCTAAAATAACAACTGGCAGGTGATGGTTGGTGCTTGCCGACTGAGTAGTTTATTGAGAGCATAGTTAAATTAACATGAGCCTTGTCATAACAATTTAATTCATATTTGGAATAGGATTCATGATTTGGCTGACATCCTGCCCGCCCACCACCCCTTCCCCTCCCCGGGCTTATTTCACTGCTAAATGTATTTTCACTCTGTTAAGCTCGACCTGAGTTTACTTCAGTTTGTAACTTGGACATAATATTATACCTAACATTTATTTTTTTACTTAAAAATTCAGAGAAATAAAATTACAGCTTTAATAAATATTGTGTAGTGTTAAATTTGATAGCTCTCCACACATTATGTAAAAGGGAAAAGTTGTCATGTTCTCCTATTTGAGAGGAAGTTGGAATGGCAGGGCAGTCCATCTGCCCTTTTTAAATAATATATCTCCCACTCCTCTATCCTGCCTTGAGGACTTTTTAAGATCTTTTTTTTTTTTTTAATTCTACCTTTGATGATAAAAAACAACAATAAAAAAAGTGGAGGGACAGAGAAAGGAAACCACCTTGGAACTCAGAGCCATATTGTATGAGAGGGAAGGTTAGCACTTCCAAGCTTATCAGCGAAGACTCATTGAGTCTCCAAACCAAATAATTGTATTTATTTTGATCCATATTTTATGTGAATAGTGTGACACCTGAAAAACATCTACCCAGAAGTTCTGCTTTCTGGGCACTTTTAGACTCTATTCAACTCACTTCTCCCTAAAGAGCATAATTAAGCAATAGCTTCTGGGCTACTGTATCTGTTTGAGATTTCAGTAAAAACCAAGAGATCAATGGGCAACATCAAGGCAAAAGTTGAGGTTTCATGAATACATTTCACCGACCATGAAATTCAAATAGGTTCATCTGGATGTCTCACAAAAAGCTGGAATGCGAAGCCTCCCGAATAGAGTTGCAGCGAGCAGCTTCAGTGTGGAAATGATAGTCTGGCAGACCCAGCTCTCCGTGAGGGGTAGTGACAGCGTCATGAAGCCTGGATCAGGACTCATTACAGGAAATTCTGAGTGTTTGTCTCAGACACTACCACCCTGGGACCCCAGGCTTCCTGAGGGAAAGAGTCCAAATGAATACATTGGGGACAAAATAAGCCAAACCACAGAGATTTTTGTGCTGAAAAATAGAAAGCAGTGACACTGGAAGTGGGCCAGGCTGCAGAAAGGCATACACACGTCATATAATGTGGACATCCAGGATGAAATATGAATGTGCCCATGTGATGAGCAGCATATGGCCCAACAGAAAACACGTCTGCCCTTTGACAGCACGTTTCAGGCATCACACAGGGGAGACATTTCTGCAGCCCAAGAGCGCTCAAGAATGGAAAACAAGCAATGGAGAAATGGATTTTGATGGAAAGACTAAATGAGTTAAATAGGCAGAGGCTGCCTATTGTAGACATAAAGATAGACAAACGTTGAAAAAAATTGGTTTCTGTAACCCTAATACCTAGCTGAGTTCTTGGCACATCGTTAGTGTTCAATGAATAGCTATTAAGTGAATGAATAACTTTCAAATATAAACATTATTATAAAAAAGGAGTCATTGTTCTTCACAGAAACATATAACCCCAAGATATTTTTAGTTCCTTTCTTTAGAGAATTGATAAATAATTTAAGGAGGGAAGGCTATGTTACTATTTCTGTGCATGAGACAAAGCTTACATACTCTCAGAGTGCAGAAAGGGAAAGCAAACTTTCTCCTGAGGCTGCTTGACACATCACCTTGGATGTTGGACATCCCATTCCAGGCTCGTGCGCAAGCCACTAGTTGTGCGAACTTTCACAGACAAAGCAGGAGCTTTTCATTTGTTATCTATATAGATCATAGATTCTCAAGAGCACACTGCAAACTCTGAAATCTTGCACTCCACGTGCCACCCAGAACCCCATTGGTCCCATTTGGATATCTAAGTGAAACTGAGTAAATTACACTTTGTCGTATATATGAGGATCTTTGGCTTTGTCTCAGATTTGTTTTAAATAACTTGAATAATAGCCTTATACTGTAATTCTTGGCTGATTTTTTTTTTTTTACAATGCCCAGAATGTATTCATTAGATGGCTGCAAACATTTAATGTGGCATGCATTTGATCAAAACTTTAATAAATCACAAAAAAAGATATGTTTCCCATATGGGAAGTTGAAAAGAAAAGGGTAATGCTTGTGACTCAACATTGCCATGCTTAAATAGTCATTCCTGGTAAGATTAGTCCACAATTCTGGCCCTGAAGAGATCAAAGGGAAAATTGTGGAAATGCTGCCATCTTTGACAGCTCATCTGAAACTAACATGAGAAAGTAAACTTCTCTAAAAAATCAGGTTGTGTGAGTACTGAGGATTCAATAGTTTTTATTTTAATGGAGTTTGAATGGTCTCAGGACATGCATATTGTTCACAGAGCTTTTGGAGATGATGATGGGGTCTGTTTTGTGACCACCCTGCTTTCTCTGGCTAGCAGTAAGCAGATACAAAGTAAGAAATGAATGTAAAAAGATGTAAAGTATATGACTAGAAAATAAGCTTACCGACATTGGATGGGCTGCCACGGTACTACATCAACATAAGATTCTGCTTCTAAGGAGTTATTTAGATGCTCCATTGTTAATCCTAGTTTCCTACAGGGAATGGCTACCCTTTAATCCAAATCCAAGATGAATCATTAACTACAGTGTTTCCTACACTAACTTCCTACTATATTTAGGGTAATTTTAAAATGTTAGATCATCATCTAATCTAATAAAAGAATAATATTGAAATTGACCATTTCTATGGAATGCCTAAGCCACGCCCACCAGCCAATCAGAGTGGCTCTGTGCAAATTAACACAGCCAAGATGGAGGCCAGCAGTCACAGAGCTGGAGTAAACAGCAGGCTTCTGCTGCACCAGGAGTAAACTGTCTGCCAGCCGACTGGGCTTCTCCCAGCTCAGGACAACATTGTTGCAACATAGTTGCAATTATAGGAGGCTCAGAGTTGAAGCAAACAGCAGGCTTCCGTTGCACCAGCAATGGAGGAAACTGCCTGCCTAGAGTTTACTAAGACAACATTCTTTCAATTATAGAAGCCACGAGCTAAAGCAGACAGAAGGCTTCGTTACCTGTCTAGGCCTCGGCTTAAAGGAACAGTGTATCAATTATAGAAGATAAATAAACCCCAGAAACCTGCTTCCAGCCAGCCTTGCTGGGATATTGGGTCAATGGGAGCTGTGGGCAGCCTGAAAGCCTAAAAACAGCCCTTAGGCCCACACCCAAGCTGGCCACACCCCAATGGGATGAGGGTTCCCACTGGAAGGCTTGGCCAACCTGCAAACAGCCATCAGCCCCTCACCCCAGCTGGCCAGGTACCCCAGTAGGGACCCAAAACCTGAAGGGACTGTGGGCAGCCTGAAAACATCCTTCAGCTCCTCACCCAGGCTGCCCAGGCACCCCAGTAGGGACCCAAAACCTGAAGGGACTTGGCCAGCCTGCAAACAGCCATCAGCCCCTCACCCAGGCTGACCAGGCACACCAGCTGGTAGATATCCCCAGAGGGGTCCCAGACTTTGCTAGAGGGCACAGGCAAGACTGAGGGACCTCCTGAGTACACAAATTTTTGTGCACTCGGCCCCTAGTTGAATATAATTTTTAATGTGTTGAGATAATACAAAGGAAATATAGCCAGAAAAAGCCACACACATCAAACCATTTCGAGTTCTCAAAATGAAAGGGATGCCATGTGGGCACTCTACTGGTTCCTTATCTCCTGCTTCTGATTCTACCCTGGGCAGGGTAGCTTGGAGCCATAACTCTCCTCTATTGATCTTCCCCTTTAGAAGTTAGCAGTGACTTCCTAGACACAAACCCTGGTCTGAATCAAGCATTTTCTCCTTGCCTTCTCTACTGCATTTGTCTAGTTTTTCACTACGCTCCTCCTTTCATATTCCAGGACACTGAGTTACCCTTATTCCCTCCATCTCTCTGACCCTTCCTTTGCGCATACTATACCTGTTCCCTACATTTAATGTAAGTCTCCCATAAGATTCTGCCTTCAGACCTCTCTTTTCCTTCTTTCTAGTGTCTGTCTTTCACTCATTTTTTTAATGCTACAGAATTCTATGTCAATAGGCATGCCTTTCACTCCTCATTTGCAAGGGTCAACATACCTTCTCTTTATAAATGTTCTCTTATCATCTCAAATATGACATGCCTACAACTAATCATCCACTTTTTCCTTATATATGCTGCTATCTCTCATATTAATCTCATTGGCGTAAGCGACTGTCTGAATCAGATAGGCTCAAAACCTTAGGGTCCTTCCTTCGGTAGGTCTGCATTACAAATTTCATGCTAAATCATGTAAAATAGTAAGGAGGTAAGTTACACTTCCTAACTGTCTCTTACTGTATCCTTTTTATTACTATTAATAATAACCTAGTTAATAAATGTCTTCTCTCTTTTGTGAACAATATCAATAAGAGGATTTATCTTGTAATTGTTTTTAAATCCATGTTATGTGCAATGGTAGGAAAAATATTAAAACACAAATCTGATCAAGTTGTCCCCAATCACAAAACTTTCAGCAGTTTCCAAATACTTCCTGAATGAAGTGCAGAAAACACAATGAAGACTAATTCCAAAGCAAAAGAGCAGTAGATTAGATGAGAGGGGGAGTGGAGGCAGAATCAACAGCAATAGCAAGTATTTTCCATGAATAAACTGAAGGACTCTGGATATATATTAAGCCATCACCAAAGGTATCATGGTAAAGTCTCATTATGGTGCATAAAGAACCATAGTGTTTTTATCTAGATCATTACCCTCCTAGACAACTTTCTTCTCTCCTCCCTTAATATTCTATAGATACATATTCATGAAATGAACAGAGCAATCAAGGATGTGTTTATAAGATAAATCAATTTTATGGTTGTGGACATAGGATTGAGAAAATAAATGGGAGTATTGTGGAATGATAAGGTCTGGGGTCATCTCTAAAAGGCCGAGAAGCTTCTACGCTGGGCCAAATAATGAGGATTGTTGTTCAGACTCATCATAAATATCACCAGGTCTCCTGTATCAGCAACTAGTGACTAACTAGACAGGGAGTTACTGTCTAGTTAGTCACTAGCCCAATCCAAACTGTTTCAACCAAATTCATTCTGCAGAAACATGTTGATGCTCCTAAAGCTCTAGAACAAGCAACTAGCTTCTCCTTCTAAAAGGTCTCGTTATACCTAACAATAAAAATCACAACCAATTCTTCAAGTCCAGTATATTTTATGTATGAGGCATTCAATAAATACTTGAAGAATCAAATTTAACTTCAACCCTTCAAGGAGAAATGCGAAATGTTTACTAAAGCATAATTTAGAAAACACACTTTATAAGCTAAGATTGTTTTTTATAGATAAATGATTCCCTAAATGAATACTAACTAATAGGAAATTGCATTAGGAGAAGCTCAATATCTGGAATGTTCTGGTTTAAACCAAAGTATATTTTCATCATTTTTATTTGGGGTTATCATGAAAATAGGACATAGGCTTAATAGTATTGCTTTTGGCTCCAAAAGACAGAGGTTGTTTAGCAAAGAAAGAGAAATAGAATGTGAATGAGAAATTAATTACTGGGGAGAGAGATAAAGAATATGGATCTTTAACCTAATGAATATGATGATGGCACTTTCCTGCTTTCACATTAGTGGGGCATGTAAACATCCAAAATAATAAGGAATCTTTTCGCTTTAGAGAAATGCTGACTTTGATATGAAGCATGAATGCACTCTGAAATCTAATCAGACCTACCATATTTACACTTGAGAAGAAATGAGATTGGCTTAAATACCTGACAGTCCACATTTGGCTTTTATGAAAACCATAGGATGCAGACAATTATTATCCCAAGTTTAAAACTGAGAAACCTAAAACACAGAGAAGGGGTTCTCACTGATACCTAAGGAGGAATGTGTTGTTGTTGTTGTTGTTTTTAACTCCATTTATTGGAGTGACAGTGTTTAATGAAATTATATAGGTTTCAAGTATACATTTCTATGATACATCATCTGTATATTGCATTGTGTGACCACCACCCAAAGTCAAATCTCTTGTCACCATACATCTGATCCCCTTTACCTTTTAACCTCACCCCACTTCCCTTTGATAACCACCATACTGTTGTCTGTGCCAGAGTTTTTGTTTGTTTGTTCATTTGTTGTGTTTAGTTTTCTATCCCACATATGAGTGAAATCATGTGGTTCTTGATTTTTTCTGACTTATTGTACTTAACATGATATTGTCAAGATCCATCCATCCTGTCACAAAATGACAATATTTCATATTTTCTCATAGCTGAGTAGTATTTTGTTGGATGTATGTACCACATCTTCTTTATCTAGTCAGCCAATGAAAGACACTTTGGTTGTTTCCATGACTTGGCCACCATGACTAATGTTGGAATGAAGAGAGTACCAGTTACATTGCATTTGAGCTAGGAGACAGGTGAGAGCGGTGCAGATGGTCTGATCCATATTCTGTAGCAAAACCAGCATGTCTCCATTGTTGTTCATCTATGACAGTCTCCTCTCTGGGCTTGGGAAGCAACACTCTGGGCTCAGATATCAGTGTTCTCATGGAGGGGCTGACCGAGGACTCCTGGAAGAAACCACTTTAGTACACATGAATTTACTAGATACTGACATACTATAGTTTAGGTAAGCATTCCTTTTTTTACTGGACACTTGTTTTCCCCCCCAATATATCTACCATTATAAACAGTGCAGTAGTGAACATGTTTTGAAAACTTTATTGAACATAAGTGCTGTGTTTCTCTAGTATATAAACTAATAAGTATGGTTGCTGGGCCTTAGTATATATGAATGTGTGTGTGTGTGTGTGTGTGTGTGTGTGTGTGTACCACAAGAAAAGCTGCCAAGTATGGAGTTTCCTCAAAAAACTAAAAATGGAATTCCCATTTGACCCAGTGATCCCACTTCTAGGAATATATCCCAAGAAACCAGAAACACCAATCAGAAAGGACATATGCATCCCTATGTTCATAGCAGCACAATTTACAATAGCTAAGATTTGGAA
>PVJC01046850.1:0-13144 GCA_004026665.1 Murina feae
TGATTGTTATATTGTTTCAAATCTGTGTTTTGTTAGAGGCAGTTTAAGCAGAGTGGGCGCAGCTTCACTTTCGCTCCTGCCGCAATGGAAACTGCTGTTTACTCAGGTCCGTGAGTGGCGGCCGCCATGTTGGCTGGGCTAATTTGCATACAGCCACTCTGATTGGCTGGTGGGCATGGCTTACCCTGTCTCGGAGAAATGGTTAATTTTACTATTTCGCTTTTATTAGTTTAGATACTTTTAAAAGACTGGCAGTACAGTAGGTTTGTTTAAACCAGCATCACCATGAACATGTGAGTAATGTGTTGTGCTACAATGTTACAATGGCTATGAGGTCACTAGAGGATGAAAATTTTTCAGCTCAATTAGATTTTTACTAGTGCCCTGGTGCACAAAATTTGTGCACATTAAAAGGGAATTAATTAGAGGAAATATTGTAATATTGCTATTTGCCATTTCTCTATAATAGAAGTGTCAGAAATAAAAGAAAATTAGTAAAATGTATGTGAAAATCTCCCTCTGTCAGAGTCTGGGGCATGCCGCGGGACCCAGAGTCAAGTCTCTGCCCACCTGCATACACCTTGAAATCATGCAAGACCCACCCCCATCAAGCCCCACCAGGTGGAGGGGTGCAGCCTCAAGTCCCCCAGCCCCAGTGTCTGGGTGAAGGATGCAGCCTCAGGTCCCATGGCCCCAGTGCCAGGGTGGGGGGCATGGCCTCACATCCCCCAACCTGGCCTCATGTACCCCAGTCCCAGTGTGGGGGTACAAGGATGCAAGGACATGAGGGCGTGATGACCATTTGCATGTTATCTCTTTATTATATAGAATAGGATGCCATCATTGACTTAACTGCTGTTAAGTGCTAAAAACATGACTGTATACTTAAACAGTTGTGTGTGTTTTAAAATATAGGCTACCAGACCTTAAAATGACCATGGGGAGTCTTTACTCCAGCTTCCTAATTTTGCCAGTAAGGACCCTGAGGAACAGTATCAGTTGGTATTTGGTATTGTAAGATAAAACAAAGCATATTTTAGTCTCTGCCCCTCTTCTGGGGCAGGCACAGAGCTCTGAAAACCCTCAAAATTTTCTAATTGGTAAGAACATTAAGAGCACCTTTTGTTTTAATATTTTGTCTGGACTCAAGTTGCTAACGTAAGATATTTAATCCCATGGAACTTCCTGGGTGATAGGAATGTCTTTTTTTTTTTTTTCCTAATGAGGCAACTTTGTGTAGGCTTCTGGATGGGAGCTGTTCACCAGAAAAAAACAAGCCATGATTAGAAGATTGGGGCATTTAGCCCTCTCCCCCCTTCCCACTTCTCTAGAGAGAGGAGAGAGGGGCTGGAAATTGAATTAATAATTGATCATGCCTATGTTAGTAAGCCTCCATAAAATTTCTGATAGTATGGGGTTGGAAAGCTTTTTAGTTGGCAAACATATCCACAACTGGGATGGTAGAGAAGTTCTTATGCTTGGGACCCTCCCCAGACTTCACACTGTATACCTTTTCATCTGGCTATTCATCTATATTCTTTACCATATCCTTTAATAAACGGATAAACACAAATAACTGTGTTTATCCGTTTATTAAAGTTCTGAGAGCCACTCTAGACAAGTATTTGAACCTGGGAAGGGGATTATGGGAATCTCTTATTTATAGTCCACAAGTCTAAAGTACAGGTGACAACTTGGACTGCAACTGGCAACTGAAGTGTTGGGGTCTGTCTTGTGGAACTGAGCCCTTAGCCTATAGGATCTGATATCCTCAGGTATACTAGCATAGTGTCAGAATTGAGTTAAATTATAGGACACCCAGCTGGTGTTGCAGAAAATTTCTTGTTAAGGGAAAAAATCCTCATACATCTGGTATCAGAAGTGTTCTGAGTGTGGTAGTGGTGTGAGAATGAGGAGAAACACATGTGAAAGACTACTGTGTTTTCTACTACAATCATATGGATAAAGATGAATGTATAGTAGACTTTCTTATCTGAGAGGTTACATTCTAAAACCCTTAGTGGATGCCTGAAACCATTGATAGTATCAAATGCTTTGTATACTATGTTTTGTTCCTATACATATATGTCTGTGATAAAGTTTAATTTGTTAATTTGGCATGAACAACAATCCTATATAACAAAAGCCCAGTGACCAAATGGAGGCATGACCAGAATGACCAGTTGGCCAGTTGTATGATGCACACTGACCACCAGGGATCAGACACTCAATGAAGACAGTGCACTCTCACAGTGGGCCAATCCCTGCAGGCCACGCCCCCCACTAGTGCACAAATCCCATGCACTGGGCCTCAACAGCATCAGCTTTTTTGGTTCAGCATTCTTTACCAGGACATGTATTAATAACCTAAGTACATGTGAGACATGACTTGGGTCAGCCAGGAACATATTCCTCATTTTTACCTGTTACCTCACTCTAGTTTTCTCACTTTCTACCACTTGCCAAATTTCAACCTTAGATACAGATGTTGAGAGAATGATTTTTGCTTATAAAGCCAAAGAAAGTGTCCAGTGTCCAAATATTAATGGGTATTTACCTAGCAATAGAACCTGAGACTTAATAGAGGAGGACTTGGATCTTCAGCACTAATGTCTAAACTTGGGAAGTGTTTTATTAAAAAAAAAATAAGTTGAATGTGCATTGAGTTGTTATTATGCATAGAAGGGTTCAGCATGCTTCTGCACTGGTCATCCAAAACAAGTCCAATGTTAGATTATAAATTGTCTCTGTTACAAGCTATTACCTCTGCTTTCTAATTTATAACAGTATGCTCTTCTTAGCCCTCAGCCATGTCCAAGATTAACAAATAAAAAGTTCTCCAACTGGATACTTTTTTAAGGATCTGAAGAACCCTGAGGTTGTCAAACCGCTGCTTTAGTACTCCCCTTATTAAATATTTTTCTTTAGCGTCAAAAAGTCTAGGCAAGTACAAGTTTGGTTCTGATTACATAATTATGCTACAAAAGTATGAAAAAAAATCATCACTAAAACCTCCAGGTGTTTAAACAGTTTGATAGACTATAGCCATTTTACCATCAGCACCCCCAGCTGTGTTGCTTAGAAACATTTTAATTCCAGAAGTATTGAAGGAGATGCAATCCCTGTGGAGAGGGAAACAGAAATCAGAAGGCTGTTGACAGATGATCTGAGTTGTTTCTTCTAATATACTGTGAAGATCACTAGCTCTTTTCATGAATGATAAATGGACTGACTGTACACAGATCAATGAGTTCAGCAATAAACTGGAACCAGGCTCCATGTCTGAGGCAATGCAAGCAGAGAGGCCCAGACATTTTCTCATTTCAGTGATTTGGTGTGTTTATTTAAAGGTTCCATAGGAGGACAATGACCTGAGCATTCGGTCATCACTTGCCTTTTTGTAATGTCTGCTAATAAAAATGATTTTAGAAATGATACTTTAGCATTTTTGTAACCATGCAGGTGCAGCTAGGTGTCAGTAGTAATGCAGGGTAAGTGGCTCCCTACCACAGACTTTAAAATCCAAACTATGCCAATAACCATACCCTCTGCATCTACCACCTCTCCTGACATAAAAACCAAAGGAAGCCCACACAGGGGAAGATTAGAATGAAAGGCTGGAAGAGGAGAATCCACTTGTGAATCTAACTGCTACTCCTATGGACACGGCTGAACTTTCCAGGCAGCCCTGACAATACCTGCCTGTGTCTAAAAGATGTACTTAGGCATGTAACCATGTTCCCTGGGAGAGGGAAATTGCTTCCTATGTCTACAGTCGGCTTATCTTTAGCAACCTGCTTCAGCTAGCTCCTTATCTTTCTGAAGAACATTTTATATTGTTTATTGTTTTGATAACTAGTTGCAAAGGTTATGCTTGCTAATGTTGTCTAATTGCATTTTTCCTTCTGTTCACAGGCTGTTGAAAAGGGAAAACCTAAGAATAATCCTGTGAAGTAAGTTATTTTTTTATTAGTTGGAAATTTTAATTTGAATGGACTCCATGAATGTGAAAAACTAAAGTCATAAAAGAGACCTTGGATTTTGAATTAATCTCCATTCATGACAATTTAAAAACAACGGAATATACACACACAAACAAAAATCCTTCCAATAAGTCAGGTCCAGCCTTTGTTTTTTCCTGTTGTCTCTATCCTGAAGTGCCCTAGGTTGCTCCCAGTTTACAAAAATTAGTATGTGCCATCCATGAGTAGTTGTCAAATACTATTTTAATCATATTCAATGTATAGTACTTTGAATCTTTGGGTTTCAAAGTTAGTAAGCTAAAAGCTTACTTTTAAATTGCAAGTCTTGAACCAATGACAGAGGTGTAAATAGCTGAAAATGTGCCAAATGATTTCCAGCCATGAGGGAGAGGTTCAGCACCTTGGCATCAAGGCGTCATGACTCTGTCAATGAAAAGCTCGTGTACTATATTTAACTAAATTTTTTTTCTAGCTAACAGATAGTTATTTCTAAGGCATTCTATGGTATACTCCTAAATTATAAACAAGGTGCACAGCAGTCTTTTAAATATAGTACATCTTAGACATTCTGTCCCTTCCAGAAGGGAGACTGTCAAATTAAGAAGGGTGTATGTCTTGTCTTTTAGGTTTGTGACATCTTATTGCAGTGTTATGTTTCATACCAGTCCTCCTAGTCATGTGGCCTAGAGAAGATCTGCTATATTTGCTGGGTTACTATATCACATCCTTAGGAACTATGTGTTAATTTATCTCAGCTAACTTCCATTATAGTGGGTTTCCAATGTAGAAATGAAGAGTGCACTTATTTTTAGTAGTTTCTGGGAGAATGAATCAGCTCATGCCAATGACAAGAAGGCTGTTTGTGTTTTGCAAAATAATTAACTTTTTTTCAAGTCACTAGGGTGATGTTTAGCATATCATTAAATGTAAATTCTAATTCTTTTTTCAAAAGGTTTGAAATACTTTGTTTTCAAGTTAAATTTTTCTTAGGCCACAGAATATTCCTTGTTGGGTTTCTGTAGCCTCTGGGACATCTGTTGTCTAGAAATGTATTATGCTGTAACCATTCTATGGAAGTAGTTTTAGATGCTTCATTTTCCCCTGGGTGTTCAGTTTGGGTTTAAATCTTCTCTGCAGTCTGATTTCTTTTCTATCTATGCCCAGAAGGCTTCTATGCTGTGAGCCCATAACAAGTGAGCTTCATGAATTAGAGCATGGTGCTAATGAGGCCAAGGCCAGGAATGTAGTCCCTGAGTGAGCCGTAGGTGATCTTTCCCCTAGTCTGACTGCACCCCACCCTTTAGTGTACCCACGTGCAGATGTGTGCCCCAGGTCACAAGTAATGGGACAAGTGCTGGAGGCGTGTAAATATAGGCCCTGGGATTTCAAGCCCTCTCAATAGGAAGTGAGTCCCAACCTCCATCTTGGCATACACAAGACTGCCCATTGGTAGTGTGTGGAGATGCATTAGATCATACTTTAGTGGCTGGAAAGTAGGACTAGTTTTCTCCCTGCTCCTTGTAAGGATTTAAACCTACAGATAATTATATTTTTACTAGGGGCCTGGTACACGAAGATTCATGGACTGGGGGTGGATCCCTTAGCCCGACCTGTACCCTCTCCAATCTGGGAGCCCTCAGCAGCTCTCTCTTCAATCCAGGAGTTTATGTCTGTCTTTGCAATCATATGAGTGAATTGTCTGAGACTCCCAACCCAGTTTGGTTTGTTACTCACAGAATAATAGAGGCATTTTTTCCCTTTGCTTCATTGGTGGAGATTTCCTGGAAGTTTTAGGATATCTTCCTTTTAATTTTTCCTAGACACTCTGATTTTACTTATGTCTCTCACCTTTGCTTTCCCTCCATCCCCCATCACAACAGTAACTTGCTCCAGGCAGATTTTGCTCTAGTGTCTAGGACATCTGTCTGTCTGCCACCAGAACTATGATGCCCAGCATTCCTGGTGCTCCCCGGGTTCTTGGTTTTCTCTTCCTGCTGTCTCCATTCCAGGGCCTCCCATTCTGCCAAGTCCTCAAAGCCGCCAGCTCTCCCTCTTTGCTCTCTGTGTGGCAGCTTCGGGAGCCAAGTTCCCCAAGCCACTCCACTCTCTGCTGGCTCTCCCACTCTGCTCTCCACTCAGCACCTGTGTATGCAAATTAACCAGCCATCTTTGTCAGGTTGTCATCCTGATTGGCTGGTGAGCATAGCAGAGGGGCAATTTACATGTTTCTCTTTTATTATATAGGATGAGCTCTTATTAATCTATGGTGTGACTTTAACTAATGTCTAGCACTTTAAATAATATTCTAAAGAGAAAACAGGAAAACTAAAAGAGCCAAATAATTAGTAAAGAATATGGATATTTATACTTTAAATATATTTTGGGATCCACTTAGTAATAAGCCTACATCACAGTCACCTGGTAGAGGCTTAGAATTGTCTTCTAATTTGATAAGATACTGTTTTCAGTGTGAGTTTGGGTGTCCTGTTGCACTGGGACTCACAATATCTAACTCACTTGCCTAGCCTAAGGTGACCGGATTTTAACATTGGTAAAGCGGGACAACATTGACTGGGGGGGGGGGTTCTTTTTTATTATTATTATTACTTAAAATATTACGAAGAGTAGTACATATGTCTCTTTTGAAAAATCGGGACTTTTTTAAAATGCTGCGGGACACGAGACAAATTGTTAAAAATTGGGACTGTCCCGCCAAAAGCGGGACATCTGGTCACCTTAGCCTAGCCACAATCATTGGAGCACGTTAAGCAGAGAAGTCTCTTCAAGATCTCAACTCAGGGACAGAAATTCCAGAGCCTGGATCAATTACACAGCCTGACAGCAGAGCAGAAGTGGAGTTTGAAAATGTTTTATGCACAGTGATTCTCTTTCCATTTCTGATGTCTGCCAGAGAATTTCAGTTATACATAGTTCACAGGGACCCTAAATAGAGTAAGGGTTCAATACATGTACTATGAATAAATAAAAAAATAAACAAATTAAACACATCCCAGAAAACAGTCCTTGCAGGAACCTGGCCTGGATGTTTAATGAGACTGGTGGCTCTATACTAGTGGAGTATCAGAACAAAACAGCCCATGTGTTCTAACTGACCAAGTTGTTCAGTCTCTTATTCTTGAATCATGCCACATGTAAAACTGTCACATTTTGTTATGGTTTATTCTAGCATGCAAGAATTGACAATGGTGTGGGAAGGCCTGGGGAGGGGAAGGGAGCGAGGTCAAAAAGGGACATCTGTAATACCTTCAACAACAAAGATACAATAAAATAATTAACATTTGACTGTTTAAGCATACAGTATTGCTGGAAAAGTGGAGATCTAGAGGCATCATTTATAGTTAATGTATGAACACACATTGGTGAAAATGATCTTATGTGCGATTGGATGCCATTCTCATGTGCAGTATTTGGCAGATGGTTGAGAAAAAAATCAAAAGAAGAAGAATATTTTGTGATGTGACAATTAAATGAAGTTCAACTTTCAGTGTCTACAAAAAAGTTTTATTGGCACACAGCTACATTAAATTGTTTACATACTGCCCCTGGCTCCTTTTGTCCTACAGTAGCAGAGTTGAGTAGTTGCAACAGAGTTCATACCAAGTCAAAAATATTTACTATATGTCCCTTTACTGAATAATTTTTCTGACCCCTGCTCTAGTTGGTCAGTTAGAAAATGGCACAGATTTAAACTCTTCCATTACTGTAAAATTTAAACTATCAATCCTTTCTCTTCCTGCACTTTAAAACATTGATTAAGTATTTACTGAGCCCTAATCATTTGTTTTGGAGTTTCTGAGGCTGATGTACCATGTAATTCTCATTCAGCACAGAGAAATCACTGTTAAATCACTATCTTTGAAAATTGTTATGGATATAAGATCCATTAACAGGGCAGTGATGCCTCATAAACCAGTGAACACATAGCTAGAGCATACTGCTAGTTTACAAAGTTGTGTGTAGATGGATATATTGCAAAATGTATATGCATTTTCTAAAATGCTGTTGTTTCCCAAGATCTAACTAAGGCTAAGTACATTTTCATTATAATGCTAGTAAATGATTATCCATCTAGTTTGTATATTTTCCTGTTTAAAGGTTGAAATTCCCCTCCTTATTTCTCATCTATTTGTTCAGTTTATTTTTAATACCTTCATGGTTGCAAGTTTCTTTCATCACTATATGGATATTGTACTACACATGAATTATACTCCATATAAAAGAAATTAAATTTATGCTTAGTGAATGTAATCACATAATATACCTGAATACACTAATGACTTTACCTTGAAACATTAAATATTACCTTTGAAAGTAAGAATCAAAATTTAACATTAATATGAGTTATCAGGGCAAGAGATGCTGGGATATTTCTCAGTCTATTGGAATCATGCCTGTATCAAAGCTTGGTTCAAACTGTGGCTCATTAATGTGTCATAGAGACTTTCACTGGATATTCAGGTTCTGCAGCAATTATCTCCAAATATTCATTGTGACAACAGGCCTGAGAGATGTACAGATTTCTCTTACCATATGTGACTCATCACATACATTAAAAAAATACATTTCTGTTGTTAAGACATATGTTATAGTATACTTATGTAAATGTGAATTGCTTTTGGCTAAAAGCCATGCACTAATAAGTTGAGTTGATTCCAACTGAGGTTGACCTGTATTACCAAAAGAGAGAGGGAAGAGAGGGAGAGAGAGAGAGAGAAGGAGAGAGAGAGAGAGAGAGCAGTTATCAAGAATAAAATGAGAATCCAGTGTGCTTAGGAAGTTACAACTTTTCTTAAGAACAGATCTATTTTATAGATATTATAGTTTCATTATTGAAAATGGCAAATAGCCACAAATATTTTCCTGGCCATGATTTTGTGAATTATTCATTTATTCACTGAATGAATATTTATTGAGAATCTATAGCATTCCCAGAACTGTGACAGATGATGAAGGAATTAAGAATAAATATGACAGGGCTCTTACCTTCTGAGAGTTTAGTGTCCACTAAGAGAGATATAATAAGTTTGCAAAGAACTAAAAACAAAATAGAGAGAGAGATACATTTGTTAAGTGGGGTGCTGATAAGTATGAGGGAAGCTCTAAGGACAGAAAATACTTCTAGTTATCACTATTGGAGAAGGGGTGGAAAAGCAGCAGACATTTGCACCAAGACTTGAGACACTAGTGCCGAGGAGATAGACAGTGAAAAGTCAGATTGGAAATCAAGTCTCAGAAATAGTGAAAGTTTAGGATTCTCAGAGCTTATCATCTAGTTGAAAGAGATTGGTTTAATAGAGTCAAATACCATTGAAGATCTCTAATTTGTTACTGTGAATCATCAATTTATCCCCTAATTGTTAAGTATAAACAGAGTTCATAGACCTAGGTTCTAGGCTGAATTTAACATTAGTTTGTTGCATGAAATTGGACACATTCTTTCCTTTCTATAGACCCTAGCTAGATAATTTATAAGGTTCTTCTACCTCTTAAAAAACTAAAGTTTGAAATCTTGTTTTATAGTTATTCTTATTTTCAGATATATTTGATATTAAAGTTTGACATCGATGCATACAAGCACCTACATTAAATATTACATATGTAATACATACAAGTATATGTTTATACACAAACATATTGCCTTTTCCCCTTATTTCTGCCTATATATCTATGAAATGAAAGACAAGAAGCCACATCATTACAGTTTTAAAGAGCTATAGTGTATAGAAGATAGTGTGGCTGCAAAGACATGGTTTAGCTTTTTAGATGATCCCTTAGGGCCAAAGGTAATTTTGCTCTTGGAATCCATATCTCTTGTGAAGCTCTTGGACACACGCATATCACATACATGTAGAATGTCTCTGGGATCACCATATCCTCTCAGAATGATCAGGCAATGGATTCAGTACTGTGTTCCACCAAACGCTAGTCTTGTGGGTTGTCTCCTTTAAGAAAAAGAAGCTTCAAGACCACAGAGATTTGGTATTACACTATCACCTCTTTTTCCTGCAGCTCTTCTCTGCATATTTGCATAATGCATGCTTAAATAAGTCCTCTAGAAAGAGGTCTGTTTAATTTTGTCTTATGCAAGATTTCCCAAATGTGTTTGAACAGAGGACACCTTTATCTAGCATGGTATTTCATGGAACAAAAAAATTGATGCTCAAGTCCATGTGAAATAAAATGACCACATAGGGATCTGGACTCATAGATAGTTTTGAGAAACTTAGGGCTGAATAACTTATGTCCAGTCTCTACAAGAGTATTAGAAGTGAGCAGATTATTTAAAAAGTTAAGCATGGAAAGGAATAAAATCCCCCAAGTCTGAAATTGTAAAATATCTTCTGTGTCTCTTTTGCATTTGTCATACTCAATGAAGAGCAATCCTCAATGACTTTAGGGTACATTTAGGACTAGGTCCTTCTGAATGAGACCCTTGAAGCCAATAGTCCCCAGTAAGCCTCAGAAGATCAGTGAGTAAGCCACCTGACCAACTCATTTCAGTGAGGTATCCAGACCAGTGTACTCCCTACATTAACAAAAAAATAGTCAATCTGTAACCAGCTATGGCCATTTTAAGGGTAGTTAAAGGAAATATAGGAATAAACCTTCTGTCTAAACAGCTGAATAAAAATAAATTGTGTCTGCCCTAGCCAATTTGGCTCAGTGTATAGAGCATCGGCCTGCAGACTGAAGGGTCCCCGGTTGGATTCTGGTCAAGGGCACATGCCTGGGTTGTGGACTCGATCCCCAGTAGGGGGCATGCAAGAGGAAGCTGATCAATGATCCTCTCTCATCATTGATGTTTCTATCTCTCTCTCCCTCTCTGAAATCAATAAAAATCAATAGTTATAAAAATAAATAAATAAATAAATAAATAAATAAATAAATAATACATTGTGCCCTTTATGTTGTCCAGATAGCTATATTCAGATGCAGAAAGTTCTAGTAATCATTTTCACAGCTAATGAAACTTACACGACTTTCTGGTCACCCTCTATTTTATAGTTAATTGGAGTTGCATCATCTAGGCAGTCTCAGATGAGACAACTAAGGTCCAGAAAGCAGACTTCCCAGGACCTGACATTCCAGAAATGCTCTCCACTTTGGACTCACTGCCTCATTACCATCAACTCTTATGACACACATATTCACTTCCAATACCCATAAATTTGCTTTTGGTTTTTAATATCATATTTATTATCTAACTGTATGTAACAGTTTGTTTTCTTAAAATATGGCATCGAATGTTTTAAAATTTTGAGTTAACAAGTTTGCAGACACTTTAAACCTTATGCCAACTTTGATTTAATATTAACTTTATGCCTACAACAAAAAGAGTATCTTCAAAATTTTAAGCATGTTGTTTAGTCTCATTACCACCACTTATCTTTCAAAACCTTTTTCAGAACTTCTTTTCTTTATTTGGTGAATTAACACTAATAACCATGCTGCTGAAACAGAAGTGTATTAGTGAAGCAGAGGGACCTCAAATAAGCTACTAAATGTGGACTTAAGTCATTTTAAAGGAAATTAAGACACTTTTTAAAGCAACAACATTCATAAAATGCCTCTTTATTCAGTACTTTATAAGACATCATGTTACTTTATAATTCTGTTCTTATTAGCATTTACTGCTTAGACAAGAATTGACAACTCTGTTCAATCCATTTGTACAAGTCAACTCAGTTTTTAATATGTAAGAATTACACCAAGAATTTTATTTTAATGTTGCCATTCAGCAATCTTTTAGAAAATTTTAAAACTCAGAATCACATAGCTTATCTGCTAGAAATTCCAACAATCTATGCATATGTGTTCTTTTAACAAATGTTAATTGTGTACCTACTATTTGCTAGGCTTAGTTGATAGGGAGATCAATGAGGTAAAGTCTGCCCTGGAGATCCTCACCCTCTATCAGGAAAACAAACACATCATTACACTACAATACAATAAGCAGTCTCTGAAATGGAAACATGTGTAAGCATTCTGCTAGGCACAGATGAAGGAGCAAGCGCTACATGGATGCGGGATCACCCTAGATCAATAGGTGGCCCCTGGTGATCAGTGAGGGTGAAGCCATTTGAGAGAGCAGAAAAACACTTTCAAAAGACATAATGAAATAAAAGCAGATGTGAAGTTGTGGGAAATGTCTGGTAGGAAAATGCAGCTAAGGAGAGGGAAAATTTTTCACAGTAGAAGGAAATATCAAGTTTCTGAATGACAAGAGAGAAAAGAAGGAAAAGAGTGACTGTGTATGCCAAGATACCTAAAGTATCACACTACTGAAGACTCATGCCTCACTTTTAAAATTAAGTGTAGAACAGTGCAATGTTGACAAAACTAAGAAAATGCTAGAAATAATTCTTTTGTTCTAGAAAGTTAAAAGTTAGAGTTAGGGGAGGATTGTAAGGTACCCTTTTTAAACTGCAGAGAAATAGACATATCAAATCCTCTCTGATTATATCTGGCTAATCCTTCTCTGCGAACTTTGATGTAAATCTCACCTCATGTATGGCTTGAGCACCTAGCTGTTCCCTTGTGGCTTTATCAACCCTTGATTATTTTTTCCATTTTTAAAAATTTTACTTTTATACACTAATAATGACCTCTCAGAAAGAGAAACTAAACAAGAAATCCCATTTACTGTTGCCACAAAAAATTAAATTAATGTACTTAGAAATAAATTTAACCAAGGAAGTAAAAGATCTGTACTCATAAAACTATGAATGTTGAAAACAGAGAAAGAGGAAGATATAAACAAGTGGAAAAATATACTGTGTTTATGGATTGCTAGAGTCAATATCATTAAAATGTCCATACTACCCAAAGCAATCTATAGATTTGATGCAATCCCTATTAAAATACCAACGGCATAATTCACAGATCTAAAACAACTACTCCAAAAATATAAATGGAACAAAAAAAGACCCTAAATAGCTCTATCAATCTTAAGAAAGAGCAACAAAGTTAGAGGAATCATAATATAGAATATCAAGTTATACTACAAAGCCATGTACTCAAAACAACCAAGTACTGGCAGAAGACCAGGCATATAGAACAATGGAACAGAACATAAAACCCAGAAATATACCCAAGCCATTGTGCACAATTAATATTTGACAAAGGAGACAAGAACATAC
>PVJC01046852.1:0-13086 GCA_004026665.1 Murina feae
CCCCCGTGTGCTCCCCTCTGGTGCTCCCCCATGTGTGCTCTCCTGTGGGTGCTCCCCCTGGCTCTGGTTGCTTCTCCCAGCCCCTTCTCCTGGGGGATGGGGCAGGGTTAGCTCAGCTGCAAGACCTTCAGCTGGGGGAGAGCACGAAGGGCCCTGCCTCGGGCGTGAGCTCTCTGGGCCAGAGGCCTGACCACAACGTGGCCTTTATCCCAAAGGGTCCCCTCTTCTGAGCTGCTCCCAGGCCACTGTGTCTCCCTGCACCTCCCCTGGTGGCCCCCCAGTCCTCCATCCCCCAGATCGGGGAGACCCCCAAGGCCCACATCCACAGACACCTCCAGGCTCCAGGGCTGCCCCGGGGGGCCTCACAGGCCAAACCTGCAGATGAAGGAGCTGAGCCCAGGGTCAGCCCTCCCAGGCCCAGCCCTGAAGCCTGGCCACAGCCACAGCCACGGACGCGTCGCCGTCTTCCCCACACACTGGCCACCTCCACGGCCCGTGGCCTCCCCTGACCTCAGGGCCAGCCTCCCAGAGCAGGGACTGCTTCTCTCGCTCAGGGGCCTCTCCTATGGTGGAGGCTGCCCCCCTCCCAGGGAGCCTCCTCCCGTGGGCGGCAGGGGCCCAGACTCCAGCGTCTGCCCAGAGGCGCCCGGCGGGCGGCCCCCGGGCCAGAGATTCCTGGAGCACATGGCTGCCTCCCCCTCAGCGTGGAAAGTTGGCCTAATCAATAGGCAGCCCCTAATAAGTCCCCGCGGGGCTCGGTGCAGGGTTTCCGCAGCGGCTGTAATAATAATATTAATAACAATGCTGCTCAGAGCGCTGGCAGGGCCAGGCTCACGGGTGGGCAGGGCGGGGGCCATGGTGCCCCGGGGCCTGCCGAGCCCCACTAGCCTCTGCCCACCCACAGGCCCCGAGGCCACCCAGGGCCCACTGGGGGGCTTGGACCAGCCCCTTCCCCGGGTGCACATGCTGGGGGCACGGAGGGGGGCAACCTGGAGGACACAGAGCCTCAGGGGCCATGGCAGGGGTGGGGGACAGTAGGCAGGGCTGTGAAGGGAGAGGGTGCCGGCAGCTCTGCCTCCGTGCTGTTCTCCGGCCCCCACCTCCCTCTCTGCTGGGCGACTGTCCCTCCCTCTCTAAGGCCTCGACCCCACCTGCCCCTCCCTGGGTCTCCCCCACCTGACCTGGAGCTGAGACCAGGGGTCCTGCCTGTGCTTTGGTCTGTGGCCACAGATTTGGGGGTTCCAGTGTGGGGAGGGGAGGGTCTCCACTTGAGGCCCCAGAGCCTGCACTCAGTGCCAGGAGGGAGAGCGGGCTGCTTAGCCAGCGGCAGAGCAGAGCTGCGGTGGGAGGGGGAGGCTGCAGAGAAATTCCGGAAACATGCCGGACCCGGACAGACCTAGACAGAGGAAGGGAAGGGAGGAGGTACAAGGCTCCCCTTCCCCGGGCCTACCCTCCTCAGAGTGGGGTGGCCTGGAGGGCTCTGGGGGTCTCCACGCCAGCCCTCTGCCCTTCCTCTTCCTGCAAAAGCAACAGAAGGCAAACTGCCCTCCCCCATGGCCTAATCAACCCCAGGCCCCTCCCGCCCCTGCCCCTGCCCCTGCCCCTGCCCCTGCCCCTGCTGGAGGGTCCCTGGAGGGGCTGCTGCTCCCCCGTCCCCTCCCCAAGCACAAAGTGGAACAGAAATTTCTTGTTTTATGATGAGAAGAAAGAGAGGGGGTGGAGAGAGAGGGTGAGGGATTTATTGTTTTCCCTCGTATTTTCTAAGGCACGTTTCCTGGGCTCCAAGGCCCCATAGCCACCGCCCTAGGATACCCGGACCCTGGTCCGCTGGCCCGCAGGCAGAGAGGAGGAGAGGAGAGTAAGAAGTGGAGGGGGGAAGGAATAAAATTTAAGCTGCCTGCCCACCCAGCCGCCAACCTGAAACGCTAGGCCAGGCAAGGCCCGGCTCGGGGAGGGGGAGCTGACAGTGTGTGGGGTCTTCAGGGGGGAGCAGAGTCCCAGCCCCTGGCATGGCCCTGCAGTGGGCTTGATCCCGGGCTCCAGGCAGGGCCCCCCATTCTTGGTACCACAGAGGCCACAGGCCTGATAAATGGACAGGGGGCCCTCTAAGGGGGAGCAGCTGCTCCCTGTCCCTCACGCGATGGTGGGTCCCTGAGCCCTGCCAGGCCCTCCACACCAGAGGTTCTAGGAGGGTGGGGTCCACGCCCGAGCCCTCACCCAGCACCCTGCCTCCCTGCCCACGTGGACACCCAGAGCTGCGCCCACTGCTGCCTGCTGGCCTCCGAGGCCTCACGCTCTCGCCTCTCCCCAGGGCGTCCCTGTGGCCAGGAGCTTGGCCCTGGGACCATTCCTCTGTCTAGAGCCAGCAGGACCCTGCCAGCCGGTCACCTCACAGGGGCCTGCTCCCCACGGTCGGCACATGAGGAGCTGGGGTCACCGGGCTGGAGGTTCAGGGTGTGTGGAGCCCCTGGCAGCACCCCCAGACACAGCCGAAGAGACCCCAGTCCTTCCATGGCTTGGGCAGTGGAGGTGACTTCCTGGGCTGTCCCATGAAGCAGCCTGGACCCCTCCCAGCCCAGGGTTTGGGGGGCCGGCGGATGGGCAGACCCAGGTCAGACACACCCCAGGTCATGGTGGGCGGCAATCCCAGGCCAGGGAGCCCTCAGAGCCTGGGGGAGCCCCAGGAGGCTATGGTCACCCCCAAGCAAGGCTCCCCAAGAGTCCCTCCTAGAGCAGGGGTTCCTGTGGAGCGATGAGTCCTATACTTTCGACCTGCCTGGAAGAGGGGTGATGGGCCAGGAGGCGATGGGGAGACTGAGGCAGGGCAGGACTGTCACTGGACAAGTCAGCTCAGCTGCCATGACCGTCCCGCCCTGGAGACTGGAGCCCGAGATCAGGTGCCGTGGGGCTGGCTCCCCGAGGCCTCTCCTGGGTGTGTGGGCGCTGTCTCCTGTGTCCCCACAGGGTCTCTCTGTGGGTGTCTGTGTCCTGATCCCCTCTTCTCATGAGGACCCCGGTCACGTTGGGCTAGGGCCACCTCAGTGGCCTCAGTTTACCCAAGGTCCACATTCTGAGGATGTAGGGGTCAGGACTCCAACCTAAAATGTCCTAGGGTGTCAGCAAGGAAGGAAGACCTAGGCGCCCGCCGGCGTGGCTCAGTGGTTCAACGTTGACAGTTCGATTCCCGGTCGGGGCACTTGCCCGGGTTGTGGGCTCCATCCCCAGTGGGGGGCGTGCAGAAGGCAGCCGATCCATGGTTCTCTCTCATCACTGATGTTTCTGTCTCTCTCTCCCTCTCCCTTCCTCTCTTTCTGAAATCAATAAAAATATATTAAATTTAAAAAGAGAGACCAGGGAGGCCGCTGCAGGGACGTGGGTGGGGCTCGCATTTGAGAAGTGGGGAGCTCAGAAGTTCCCCAAAGAGAGAAGGGCTGACTCTGAGACCTTGGCGCTGGGCAAGGGAGGGCAGCCCTGGGCCATCGCCCCACAGTCGGGCCAGGGCTGGGGGTGGAGGCCCCTGGGCCTGGGTGGGATGACAGTCGGGCTGATGGATGGGGTTGGGGGGCCCTGTGGCTGGAAGGCTTTGTGGGAAAGAGCGCCGCCAGGGCCGGAGGAGGGAGAGGCCTGGGGAGGGGCCCAGCAGGACTGCACGTGCAGAGGCGCCCCATCTGCATGGACCCCGGCCTCGGGGATCTGGACCTCTGGCCGCCGTCATGCAGGCACCCCGGCAGGTGGGGGCCCGGCGGGGGTCTCGGGGAATGGTGTGTGCCCAGGCCGGGCGGGTGGCTCCCCGCTTCCTGCCCGCATGGCACTGCCTCCCCTGATTGTCCCCGTAGGAGCTTGGCGAGGAAAGTGAGTTAATGCAGAAGCTTCCTCCAAAATAGCCCAGATGGAAAAGTGCCTCCCTCCGCACAGCGATGATTTCTTCCTGGAAATATGTGCTGAGAGGGGTGAGCTGGAGGACAGGTCCTGGGTGTTCCTAAGACAGAGGAGTCCACGTACCACCACCCCCTCCTCAGGACCCTCACCTCCACCCCCACCCCCCTCTCCTCGTCCTCTCCCTCTCCCTCCTCCTGACTGCCTGGTGTTCAATGCCCGAAGCTCAGTGCCCGATGCTCATTGGGGCAGAGACCCCAGCTGGTCAGTGTCTGAGGTGAGCTTTGGACCACAGAGCAACAGGGACCACTGACTTCCAAACCCAGGGGTCCCTTGGCTGCTCCTCCGACCCGTGTGAGCAAGTCCTGCCCCCACGCTGCTCTCCGTGGTCACTGCACAGGGAGGGCACACGGGGCGGGGCTCTGAGCCTTGGCCTGCAGGTCCCGGCCCCCACCGTCCACTCTGCACCCCCAAGAGTGCTGATGCCCTCTCCTGGCAGCGGGGTCGGGGACGCGAGAGGAGGACCCTCAGGAGATGGTCATGGCTGGACCCCGAAGTGGCGCCTCCTGCGGTCACAGCCACCCTGCACAGGCCGGAAGCGGTGTCCCCAAACCTGCCCCTTGCTGGCCCTCATCCATCCCTCTGCCCTCTGCCTAGCCCTCTCCTGCCCCCACAATGTGGCTTCCTGGTCTTGTGGGGGCGGGGCGGGCTGTGCCTGCCCTTGGCCCACCCTGTGGGGCTCCTGCAGTGTCCCCTCTCAGCCTCAGGGCGCTTGTGGTCTGGGTGGGAGAAAAGACTCAAAGGGAAGGTCGTGCCCAGTGTAGCCCACCCCCCGGACCCTGGAGAGGAGAGAGGGCAGGAGGGAGGCAGCCCAGCCTGGAGGTCACTGTGATGGGGCCTGGGCTTGCAGGGCAGCTGAGGTGCCCCCCGAATCGCCCAGAGCTCACGTGTTGGGTTTCGGGCAGAGAGGGGGCCACAGTGGGGGAAAGACCAGAACAGACGGGCCCTGGCATGGGTCGTGGGAAGGGAAGCAGGACAAGCTCCCCATCTCCCAGGCCAACACCAAGGGGCCGGGGAAGAGGGAGGACAAGAGGCAGAAGCATGTCCACGAGACAGCCGTGGCCTCCCAGCCTCCCAGCTCCAACCCCCCGACGTGTAGCCTCAGCTTTCAGGAATGTCCTGTCCGTTGTGGGAGCTGCCAAGGAGGATGGACGGGGGCCCAGGAGCGGGGGCCCAGGCAGGTGGCCGGCAGCTCTGACACTTTCCTGGCGGAGTCTGCGTCCCTGGTGGATGCTGCTGTGAGGCCGTGGTGGGCTTGTGCATCTGGGGGTGTGGGAGAGCATCCAGGCCTCTGGCCCGTCTGCTCAGGCTCCCACTCAAGTTGGGATGGCTGAAGTCTTTGCTTTACAAAGGATTAGCTGCCAGAGGATTCTAGAAGGGCCAGGAACCATAGCTGTGGCTGGAGCAGGAAGCCCTTATACCCTCTCAGAACCTGAACCAGGAAGGTTCTCAGTTCCTTGGAAAGATCAGGCCACCTTCTCCCCATTTCTGTAAGCACCAGCCTATTCATATATCCATCACCCATCCATCCATCCATCCATCTATCCAACCAACCTTCATCCGTCCATCCACCCACTCATCCATCATCCATCCATCATCCAACCATTCATTATCCATCCACCATCCATCCATCCATCCATCCACTTATTCATCCACCCATTCACTCATTCATTCATTCAACAGCTATAAACCAGACCCGTAGCCAGGGGCTCAAGGATCAACCCTTTCTGGTGGGTAGAGAGAGAGGCCGCTACAGTCAGAGGGTTGGGACTGTCTGGTCCTGGCACTCATGGACTCCCTCCTCCCATGTCTCTGTCACACACATCCCTGGCCTCCTGGTGCCTGTTGCCATGAGTGTCAGCCCATCTCATCCAATGGTCCTTTAGGGCCTGGTGGAGAAGGGGAGGAGCCTGCCACCTGCTCGGGAAGCTGGGAAGCTGCCTGTGGAGGGTTGGAAAGTCCTGTGTGCTTTCTTGGTCTGAGTGCTCATGGAGATTCAGGCGGCGGTGGTCCCTGGGGGTGGGGGACGGGCTCATGGAAAGGAACCCTGCCTGGGCCAGCCCCGGGGGGCCAGTGTGTATGGCAGGTGGCGTGGTGTGCCGGTGGGCTGGACACTGCAGAGCCTGCTGGAGTGCGAGTGAGCCTGAAGGGCTGGCCAGGTAGCCCTGAGGGAGATGGGGGCAGACTGGCTCCGGGTGCAGGAAGAAGCAGCTCCCAGAACAAGAGAAATATCCTGAAGAAAACGTTGGAAATCAGGGCTGGGCAAGGTAAAGGCCCAGGAAGTGGTAACTGGGAGATACCCCGCAAACCAGGCAGGACCCTCACTTGGTCCCTAAGGATGTCCATGAGCTGCGTCTACCTCATGGCCATGCAGGGGGGTTGACGTGAATCTTGATTATGGGCAGTGAGACAGATGTGAGCTGGGCAAGGACCAGGGGCAGGTCACAAGCTCACCAGGGCAGGAAGCCCGGGTGCCTAGCAACGGACAAAACTGGGAACACAAGGCCCTCGCCTCCGGGGTGACCTTCCTCCACAGCACATCCCTGGCCATGCCATTGGGCCCCCTGCCCTTTCCTCCCTGGGGATAACTCAAGGGCTCAGCTGTGTCAGCCCCAGGCCCAAGAAGCAGCAAAACCAGGCAAGTGACCCTGTGGCGGCCCCATGACCAGCTGCCCTGGCGCAGGCCAATCTACGGAGACCACGGCCCTGACAGAGCACCCCTGGAAGCTGGTGAACATTCTGTTGAGACCCTCCCCTGAGAGTCCCACCTGCACGAGAGAGAAATATGCTCAACACAAAGGACCCAGCAAGCTCTCCCCCAGGGCAGCCCGACACATCATCCCCTCCCTCTCTCTCCCCCCCACTCCTCCCCGCACAGGCACGCATCTCCAACTGGTCAAGGGTCAAGGGACCTCATGAGACCTGCAACCAGGGGAACAGCAGGCAGCGGCAGCTCGTCCCAGGTTCATCCCTGAACCTGACTTCCCAGTGAGCCAGAGCAGCTGGCCTGGGCTCCCGTGTGGCTTCTTCCATCCTAAGCCCTTTGTACTTCCCTGTCCTGGGTGTGTTTCTGTTGCAGCCAGTAAGGTCTTGCTTGCTTTTCTACATGTTGTCTCTTCACTGAACTCTTTCCTTCCAGAAGACAAGAACCGCGGTCTCACCAGCGATGTATTGGGGACACAACTCAGGCCACAACATGCAAGCAACATCCTCCAGCGGCCGACTCACCTAGACGCCCACAGGGAGGGGCAGGTCGGAAGCACACCAGGACAGTTCTGGGGGAAGCACTGAAGCTTTGCAGCTTTGTTCACAGGCCCAGGACCAAGCCTGACCTCCAGCCGGCCAGGGGGACCTGAGCCCTGGGAGGTGTGGAAACTGACAGAGCTGCCCACCTGAGAGGTGAAAACAGGTGACAGGTGACACCTGCCTGGAGGAGCCCTCAGGGCCGGGCCTCAGGTCATGGTGGACACTGGCCACCTGCTCCCTCCCCCCCACTGGATTCTGCCCCAGGTCGAGGATGTTGACACACCCTTGCTGTGGGAGAACCAGCCTTCCAGCCACAAAGGCTGGCGAAGGGTGGGCGTGGGCCAGAGCCAGGCCCCCAGGTCCGTCTCCAGTCTTGTGCTGGGCCCTAATGGCCAGGAGGACCTCGTCTCGAGATCCTTAATTAGAGCTATGAAGACCCTTTTCCTGCCCAGAAGGCATAGCTCAGGGGTTGAGCATTGACCTATGAACCAGGAGGTCGCAGTTCCATTCCTGATTCCCGGGCAGGGCACATGTTCTGGTTGGGGGTTTGATCCCCAGTGCAGGGTATGAAGGAGGCAGCCAACCCATGATTCCCTCTCACCTCTGATGCTTCTCTCTCTCTCCCTCTCCCTTCCTCTCTGAAATCAACAAATATATATAAATATTCTGTAAAAGACCCTTAAGGCCACACGCACAGGCGGGGGCCCCCACTGCTCCCCTGCTGAACGGGAGGCTGTATGCTAGGCCAGTAGCACCTGCCATGCGGCCTGCGGACCGACCGCCCGGGGAAACAGACAGATGGGCATCAGGGCCCAGAGCTGCAAAGGAGCATCTAGGGACGCAACCTGGGACCAGCCTTGTCTCCAAGACCGTGCAAGCGGAGCTCGCCACCGCAGTGAGTCCTCTGGGTCTCTGTGGTGATGCCAGAGGGCGGGTGCTGCCTGGAGGAGGGTCGCAGAGACCCTTCCCAGTGCCCGGCCAGGCCACTCCACTTGCAGATGGCCATCAGCAGCTTAGCTCGCTCGTCCTGCTCTGGATCAGAGCAGCGTCCTGCCAACTATCAGAGCAAAAGGTCTGCTTTTTAAAAAACAGATTTTTTCATTGATTTTAGAGACGGATGGAAACATCAGTGATGAGAGAGAATCATGGGTGGGCTGCCTCCTGCACGCCCCCCGCTGGGGGGTTGAGCCTGCAACCTGGGCATGTGCCATGACCGGGAATCCAACCAGGACCTCCTGGTTCATCGGTCGACGCTCAGCCACTGAACCACACAGACAGGCCAAATGGCTTTCTTCTATCTACCAGCCCAGCCCCAGCCTTCCAGAATATTCCAGCTCCCCTGCCCCCAGGACTCTGAAGGTCCCTGCCAGGCACAAGGTGTGGTGACCCTGCTCAACTCCAGGGTACCTGGGCGACTCGCTGTACTGCCCCAGGCTCCTCAATCTACTGCCCCAGGCTCCTCGCTATAACTGCCCCGGGCTCCTCACTATAACTGCCCTGGGCTCCTCACTATAACTGCCCCGGGATCCTCCCTATAACTGCCCAGGCCCTCTCCATCACCGACAGCTCTGCTGTAAAGTCCTGAGTGTACATCACAGGCCCAGCTCAGCAATGGCACTACTTTGCCCCCACTTTGGGGGCTCCATTAGGGGTTGAATTGTGTGCCCCCCAATTTGTACCTCAGCATGTGATCCTACAGCATGTGGTTCTATTCACCAGCCTCCCTTGCAGCTAGGTGTGGCCATGGGACTGGTGGCTGTCCAAAGGAACAGGAGCTGGCAGTGTGGCCGGCTTTCCATTCGGGAGTGGGTGGTGTCGGATCCTTGGTGGAGCCACATGGAGCCCAGTGGACCCTCAAATCCCAGGAAGGGGAGGCACAGAGGGAATGGCCTGGGAGGGGGAGGTGGAGGCAGGAGTGGCGTGTCCGAGGCTCAGGGACACGGGACGGCCTTCCCCCCCCCCACACACACACACACAAACACACACACATATGGGAGCTGGGACAGAGGCAGGAGTGGCTTCTCCCTCAGATTCGGCAGAAGGAACCAAGCTGCCCATGCCCTGGCTTTGGACTCCCAGCCTGCAGGCCTACAAGAAGACGAACTCTGCCGCTGTCACTCACCAGCCTGTGGGACTGTCTCGGCTGCCCCAGGAGCTAGCAAAGGGCCCACAGGGGCTGCCCCAGCGCCGGCCGCCTGTGCACATCCCCACCTGCAGGCAGACAGGACAGAGGCATGCCCTCCGAATGGGGGACCAGCCTCACACAGCACCTCTGCTCCTGTCTCTTTCTCCAGAAATCCGTCACGTGGCCACACCTAGCTGCAAGGGAGGCGGGGGTTGGGGGGACAGAACGCTGACAACGTAGTACGTGGAAGCTCCTGTGGAAACATGTTATTGGTGTGTACGAGGAACAGAGGGGTGACAGCCGTGTGTGGTGCACAGAGTTAGAACAATGTCTGTGTGGCCCACTCCACTGCCAGCTGCTCAGCACTGACCCCACAAATGCAAGCACAGAGGTCTCCCTGTCCCAGGAGGAGGCAGCGCGCCCAACAGCAAAGGCGGGGAG
Source organism: Murina feae (assembly GCA_004026665.1). Classification (NCBI taxonomy): domain Eukaryota; kingdom Metazoa; phylum Chordata; class Mammalia; order Chiroptera; family Vespertilionidae; genus Murina; species Murina feae. Next base: position 9,749 of record PVJC01046852.1, read on the forward strand.
TGAGGGGGCAGTCCTGTGCACTGGGGCTGGCCAACTTCAGGGTGAGGGCCCGTGGTCAGCTGCCATGGATGGACAGGACAGGGTGCTGGGAAAGGATGGTGGCTTCCAGGGGAGCCCTGGGCATGGGGCCCAGAGAGGTGGGTGCTCTTGGCTGGTGTGCACGCTCCTCACTGTTGCCCTGCCAGCGCCTTCCTGCCATTGTGTACCAGGCAGACAGGTGCCCTCTTCCTGGGGGTTCCAGGTGGCATGGCATGGCCGTGTAGTAGCAGGAGTGAGTGCACATGAGGTGCAGGGCCCTGAGGGGGAGACCTGACACCTGAGTGGGATAGCTTGCGGGGCACAGGGCACTTGTTACTTTTTTTTTAAGTAAAAATATATTCTTATTGATTTCAGAGAGGAAGGGAGAGGGAGAGAGAAACATCAATGTTGAGAGAGAATCACTGATCAGCTGCCTCCTGCACGCCCCACACTGGGATCAAGACCGCAACCCGGGCATGTGTCCTTGACCGGAATTGAACCCAGGACATTCAGTCTGCAGACCGGCGTTCTACCCACTGAGCAACACCAGCTAGGGTGGCACAGGGCACTTTCAAGGCTGGAAGGGGTGGGAGCCGGAGCCACAGGCAGATGCTGGAGCCGTGGGCAATTGCTGGAAGAAGGGAGGGAGGTGAGTCCCGGTGGAGCTCACGGGGTGCTGATGAGGGTGCGGATGGGGCTGGCAGGGCAGGGGTGGGAGGCGATGGCCCAGTGCACAGAGGTCACACTGACGGTCTGGTTCTGGCTGGATTTGGAGGGTGAGGGACAGCGAGTGGCGGGGCCAGGAGGCCACCTCTAGGGAAGGGCAAGGAGGGCAGGGCCAGGCCACAGGCGTGGGCCGCGGGATGGCCAGCGTGAGACTCGCCGCTGTGACACCACGTGTGTTACCCCTGCGGCTGGGGGTCTGCGGTTCCGCTGGCTTTGCTGGGAGTGGCTGTGTGGGGGCAGAGGGCACAGTGGCGTGGCCACCAGCCTTTGGCCCAGGGTCCCGCACAGCGTGTCCCAGCCTCCGCCCCTGGAAGGCCTGCCCCACGGCCTGAACCCTTCTTTCCCTCCTCGCCAAGCTGGCCAGGCCCGTGGTCCCTCGGTCGCAGTCGGGCAGCCCACGTGACCACGGCCCTATTTCCTCCTGGGCCTCAGTGGAGGATGGCCCCCACTGGGGTCTCCAGGACCATTCCCAGAGGCTCCACAAAGTCTACAACGAGCCAGTTGTCAGCTCTGTACCTGCCTGGCATCAGCGCGGGAGATGGTCCCTGCGTGCCCTGCCTCACCCCTGCGATCACTCGCATCGCCGTCCTGGGTCTCGTGTCACCCACCCCCGCGGCTGAAGGGGCGGTGGATCGTCCCTGGACAGCACCTTCCCCAGCGAGCACCTCTCTCCAGCCTCGGAGGCCAGCAGCCCCGTCCCCGGCATGGACAGCCCGTGGAGCACACCTGTCCAGCGGCAAGCGGAGCGCACACTGGCCCCAGGCGCGCAGCGGTTGTAATGGAAACACCCATGGTGTGTTCAAAAGCGGGGCAATCGCATGAACCAGCCCAGGGCATGGGTGTCAGGACATAACCCCAGAGGGCAGGTGTCAAGGGTGGAGCCACCACACAGGCGAGATGCCCGCTGCAGGACCAGGGCCCACAGGCAGCCTCACTTGTGCAGGAGGGTTCCTACCTGCTCCTGCCGGGATGCGGTTGCCATGGAGACAGCGATGAGATGCCCCCCAAGACTTGTAGGCGGAGGAGCCTACAGCCCAAGGAGCAGAGGCATGGGGGAGACAGGGCTCTGTGTGGGACTGTCCTCCAGGGCCTGACAAGCTGGGTCCACGAGAGTCATCAGAAAAACGGAGCACTCATCCGGCCCTCCCTAATCCGGATCCCCATCCCTACAACCCCACGGCCACAGACACACCTTCGTGGCACTCAGTGTCACAGCGTGGAACTCGCATCTTCCCGTCGATGAAGGACAATGTGCCACCAAGTCCTGGGCTGAGACCCGACCCGCAAACTCACAGCCTCAGGCGCTAAGTGGCCATTAGCATCTCCATTCTCAGGTGATTGAGATGCTAAAGACCTGGGCTCCGCCTCCTCCCTCTGCTGCCTCTGAGGGTCCTGCTGAGCAGCCGCCTAGGGGAGCGTGTCAGACCCCAGGGTCTTGGGGTGTCATTGAAGGTTGGGGTTCCTGAGGGGCCAGGGTGCTGAGGGGGTGCCGTCCCTCGCCCTGCGCTCTGGGGTCTGTGTGTGCAGTGGCACCTCCCGACTGGCCGGCTGGGTCTGCTTGGAGCTCACGCGCTGCTGGAAGAGGAATCCCGGGACATGCGAGAAGCGTGGCTCCGTGGCCCCAAGGCCCGGGAGATGGTGACACTGGGGGTCGCGGGGCCCGTGTCCTGGGGTGACGAGAACATGATGCAGCCGCGTGGCAGGGCGCCGAGCTCAACAGGTAGCCGACCGCGCTCGCCCTGCGGCAGCACCGGTCCTGGGGCGGCGTGGCTGAGCGCAGGGGCATCTTGGCTCGTCCACCTGGGTCTTGGACGAGGCCCACGGGCCCTCTGCACGGCCCACGCGGCGCCCAGCCAGTGGCGGTTCTGTAGCCGGCGGTGACCGCGAGGTGGCTGCAGAGGGTGCGCCCGCGGAACGTGCTGGGTGTTGCCACGCTATGTCCCCAGGTCCTTCCACCCAACGTCCCACGTCCTCCTGCCCAGGGTCCTGGGTTCAGCCACAGTTTCCCGTCCTCCTGCGTGGTGTCCTTGGTTCGACCACGAACTCTCCCGGGTCTGCCCAGGCCTGCGCACTGAAGGTGGGGAGCAGAGGAAATACTCGGGGCCATGAGGGGTCCCCATGCCTGAAGGACGTGGCGCTCGGCCACAACCCTACAGCACCGTAGGCGGCACTTGATCCTGGGGTGCCCCGCCCAGCACAGAAGAATCTCGGGATCCTCTACTTGCTTTCGGCACGGACCCTGGTGCTGGTCACAGCCCTGAACGTGCCGGATCAGTTGTGAGTGTGGAGACAAGCGTGGCCGCGAGGTGGCAGGCGCGACTCACAGGTGGCGGCAAAAGTTGGGGTTCACTGGCTCCGGGACCCAGGTCCATGAGAGGCATCCAGGAAGTGGGGCACTCCTCCGAGCCCCCCCTAAACCCAGGATCCCCATCCCTGCAGCCTCACGGCCACAGACACACCTCCGTGGCGCTCAGTGTCGCGGCGTGGAACTCGCATCTTCCCGTCGATGAAGGACAATGTGCCACCAAGTCCTGGGCTGAGACCCGACCCGCAAACTCTGGGCCTCTGGTTGGCCCTGCTCCTGCCTCCAAGGC
>PVJC01046853.1:0-13140 GCA_004026665.1 Murina feae
AGGGGGGGTAGTGAGGGACGATCAGGCCAGCGGGGGAGCAGTTAGGGGCGACCAGGCAGGCAAGCAGGTGAGCAATTAGGAGCCAGCAGTCCAGGATTGTGTGAGATTAGGCCTAAACCAGCAGTCGGACATCCCCCAAGGAGTTCCGGATTAGAGAGGGTGCAGGTTGAGCTAAGGGGACCACCCCCCTTCCCGTGCATGAATTTCGTGCACCAAGCCTCTAGTATCTACTAAAGCACACCTCTCATTTTAAATTGCAATTGCTACCTTCCCACTAAACTGGGACTTTCATTCACTCATTCACATGCATTCAACAGTACTTTTTTAGGGTCTGTTATGTACCAAAAACCAAGTTAGGTGCTGGGATATAAGTAAAAATAGACATGGTTCCTGCTCTCATGGTGCTTATAATATAGTTAGGGAGACACGTATCAAGTAAGCAACAAATCAACATAAAATTGCTACCAAGACAAGAGCTATGAAGGAATAGAGTGTATAGAGAACTTATAATAGGGATCTGGCCTAGTCAGAGTTGGGGAGAGACTTTTCAGAAGAAGTGTTGCTTAGTTAGGAAGAGCAGACAAGAGCTAAAAGAAAAGGAAAAGTATTGGGCAGAGAAGAGCATAAATGAAACCCTTATGGCAGGAAAGAACATAGTAAGAAATAAGACCATAAGGCTAGAGATAAGAAAGCAAGATGTCCTTGGTATAAAGTGGCAAGATCATGTGGGGTCCACAAGTCAATCGAGGAATTTATCAGAAAGAAATGAGATTTTCAAGGAAGGGGTGACATAACTAGAGCTGAATTTTTAAAAGAACCTTCTGGCCCTGAAACAACACTTCTTATACCCAGGATCTTGAAAGTCTCTCAAGGAAAATAACTTTTCAGCCCTTTCTCTCCTTTGTTATCTAGTATTAAGTACTTCTTCAAAATAAACCCGACAAAAAAAATCCCAGCACCATCAGATTCCAAAGGACAAGCATTCCTCTTCCTTTCCCACAACGCTTCCCCATCTTTTCAATCTTTCTTAAAAAGGAAACCAGCTCTGACTCAACTCAATTTATATTATCCAACCAGAAAACTATATTCAAAACAATTACTTAAGATAAGCTTAATTTAAGTAAATATCCACTTTATATTTAACTTAAAGAGACAATACTGAGGTGTTTTCCTCAATCAAAATAGAACAAAAGTGGGTTGAAGTTTCCATTTCTGAATATAAAACACTGCTCACAACCTAATAAAAATAATGTAGTTTATTTTTGAAAAGTCAATACATAAACACATTAGAAGAGTTCAAGATCAAATTCAAACTGTCTCCCAGAAAGAACCAATTTTCTGTTTATGTGTATGTATGTTCTTGCAAAGATAGTCTACAGTTATACAAATACTTACATGTATGGTACATATTCCTTTGCTCATTTTACCTAAACAATGACATCTTGCTTTTTCCCCTCCTACTAAATATCTTGGTGCTCATTCCACATATAAGCTGCTTTCATTTTTATTTTTTTGTAAACTTCTTTTATTTATTTACTAGGGGCCCGGTGCACAAAAATTTGTGCACTGGGGGGGGCGGGGGGGGGAGTCCCTCAGCCCGGTTGGTGCCCTCTCCCAGTCTGGGACCCCTCTGGGGATATCCACCTGCTGGTGTGCCTGGCCAGCCTGGGTGAGGGGCCAATGTCTATTTGCAAGCTGGCCAAGCTCCCCAGTGGAGACCCTCACCCCAGTGGGTGTAGCAAGCCTGGGTGAGGGGCTGAGGGCAGTTTTCAGGCCGACCACAGCCCCCACTGACCCTACGGGCCACCCGCCTGGGAAGCCAAGGCTGGGGTGGCACTGCCCACTCCATGGCTTCCCGAGCAGGGCCCGTGGGGGTCTGGCCGCCTGGTCCCCGCGCCCCAGAAGGCTCCCGCCCAGGAAGCCGAGGCTGGGGTGGTGCTGGCCACCCCACGTCCTCCTGGGTGTGGGCCGCAGGGTCCAGCTGCCTGGTCCCCGCCTCCCCCCCAGGCTCCCGCCTGGGAAGGCATCCGCAGGCCCAAGGTGCTGGATGCCTTCCCAGAAGGGAGGCTCCCAAGATGGCGGAGGCCGCAGCCCTGGAGAAGCTGCACACCAGGGCTGCGGCCTCCGCCATCTTGGCTGGGCTAATTTGCATACAGCAGCTCTGATTGGCTGGTGGGCGTGGCTTACCCCCATCCCGGAAAAACGGTTAATTTTAATATTTCGCTTTTATTAGTTAAGATTATTTCTCAATTACAGGTGACATTCAATATTTTTTATATTCACTTCAGACATACAGCATAGTGGTTAAATATTTATATAACTTATGAAGTGATCCCCCTGATAATTCTAGTGCCCACCTGGCACCATACATAATCCTATATAATAAAGAGGTGATATGCAAATTGGCCATCATGCCCTTGCACAAGATGGCTGCCTCCATGTGGTCAAAAGATGGTTACCACAAGATGGCCGGTAAGGGAGGGCAGTGTGGGCAATCAGGCCAACAGGGGAGGGCAGTTAGGGGCGACCAGGCCAGCTGGGGAGGGCAGTTAGGGGTGACCAGGCCAGCAGGGGAAGGCATTGGGAGCAATCGGACTGGCAGGGGAGCAGTTAGGCATAGATCAGGCTGGCAGGGGAGTGGTTAGGGGGTAATCAGGCTGGCAGGCAGAAGCAGTTAGAGGAAATCAGGCAGGCAAGCAGGTGAGCAGTTGGGAGCCAGTGGTCCTGGATTGTGAGAGGGATTCCAGATTGGAGAGGGTGTAGGCTGAGCTAAGGGACACCCCCCCTCAGTGTACAAATTTTGTGCGCCAGGCCTCTAGTCTATATATGTAAAAGCCTAATATGCTAATTATCCCATTCACTGGTAGCTATGACACACACTGACCACCAGGGGGCAGACGCTCAATACAGGAGCTGCCCTCTGGTGGTCAGTGCGCTCCCACAGCGGAAGCATTGCTCAGCTGACCAACAGGTGCCAGGCAACAGGCTCATGACTGGCAAGTGCAACTGTGGCGGCACGAGCCTTTCCAGCAGACACACCCCCTGCACACCCTTCTCCAACCAGGACCAGGACTGGGATCAAGACCAGCACTGGGATTGACTGGGCGTGAGCCTGTGGCTGCTTCTCAGTCATGGGCGCACCAGTATCGCCCTAGGACAGACGTGTGGAGATTGCAGCAGAGCAGTAGGCGCAGCAGGCTGGGATGAGTGGGAGATGGCGCGGGGCCCAGGCTTGGGCTCCTCTTCGGCTGCCTGCCGCTTCATGCATTACATCCATCAGGGGATGTAGAACTGACAGTTTCAGCCCAGCTCTCACAGGCCAGGCCGAAGGACCCCACCGGTGCATGAATCCATGCACCAGGCCTTTAGTTATTACAATATTATTGACCACTAGAGGCCTGGAGCATGAAATTCATGCACAGGAGGGTGTCCCTCAGCCTGGTCTGCACCCTCTCCAATCTGGGATCCCTTGGGGGATGTCTGACTGCCAGTTTAGGCCCAATCCCTGTGGATTTGGGCCTAAACCAGCAATTAGACATCCCTTTCACAATCCTCAACTGTTAGCTCCTAACCACTTGGCTGTCTGCCTACCTGATTGCCCCTAACCGCTTCTGCCTGCCAGCCTGATTGCCCCCTAACAGCTCCTCTACTGGCCTGATTGATGCCTAATTGCTCCCCTGCCAGCCCGATTGTCCCCAACTGCCCTCCCTACTGGCCCAATGTCCCCCAACTGCCTCCCCTGCTGGCCCAATTGCCCCCAACTGCCCTTCCCTGCCAGCCTGATCATCCCCATCTGCCTTCCCCTGCCAGCCTGATGGCCCAAACTGCCCTCCACTACTGGCCTGGTCGCCCCCAACTGCCCTCCCCTGCTGGCCATCTTGTGACGATGTGAGGACAGCCATCTTGTGATGACATGAGGGCATCACGCAAGAGCACAAGGACCACCTAGGCTTTCATTAGTATAGACTAGAGGCCCGGTGCACAAAAATTTGTGCACTCGAGGCACTCGAGGAGGTCCCTCTGCCCAGCCCGTGCCATCTCGCAGTCTGGGACCCCTCAGGGGATGTGCACCTGCTGGTTTAGACCGACTCGCCAGGGGATCAGGTCTAAGCTAGCAGTCAGACATCCCTCTGGCAGCCCAGGAGCCCTCAGGGGATGTCCACTTGCCAGCAGAGAACAGGCCTAAGCTGCAATCGGACATCTTTAGTGCTGCTGAGGAGGTGGGAGAGGCTCCTGACATCACTGCTGTGCTGGCAGCCATCAGCCTAGCTTGTGGCTGAGCAGAGCTTTCCCTGTGGGAGTGCACTGACCACCAGGGGGCAGCTCCTGCATTGAGTGTCTGCTCCCTGGTGGTCAGTGTGTGTCACAGTGACCAGTCATTTCCAGTCGTTCTGCTGTTAGGGTCAATTTGCATATTACTCTTTTAGTATCTACTAGGGGCCCGGTGCACAAAAATTTGTGCACTCAGGAGGTCCCTCAGCGTGGCCTGTGCCCTCTCGCAGTCTGGTGTTTTCAGGCTGCTCACAGTCCCTTCAGGTTTTGGGTCCCTACTGGGGTACCCGGCCAGCCTGGGTGAGGGGCTGATGGCTGTTTGCAGGCTGGCCACAGTCTCTTCAGGGTTCAGGTCTCTACTGGGGTACCTGGCCAGCCTGGGTGAGGGGCTGATGGCTGTTTGCAGGCTGCCCACAGCCCCCCAGTGGGGACCCTCACTCCATTGGGGTGTGGCCAGCATGGATGATGGGCTGAGGGGCGTTTTCAGGCTTTCAGGCTGCCAATAGCTCCCATTGACCCAATGTCCCAACAAGGCTGGCTGGAAGCAGGTTTTTGGGGTTTATTTATCTTCTATAATTGATACTGTTCCTTTAAGCCGAGGCCTAGGCAGGTAATGGAGCCTCCTGTTGGCTTCATCTCTGTGGCTTAATTGAAAGAATGTTGCCTTAGTAGACTCTAGGCAAGCAGTTTCCTCCATCGCTGGTGCAACAGAAGCCTGCTGTTTGCTTCAGCTCCGAGGCTTCTATATGTTGTTGCCTTGAGCACAGAGAAGCCCAGCTGGTGGGCAGACAGTTTACTCCTGGTGCAACAGAAGCCACCTGTTTATTCCAACGCCATGACTGTTGGCCTCCATCTTGGCTGGGTTAATTTGCATACAGCTGCTCTGGTTGGCTGGTGGGTGTGGCTTAGGTGTCCTGTAGAAACAGTCAATTTTAATATTACTCTTTTATTAGATTAGATAGGATAGAGGCCTGGTGCATGGGTGGGGTCCAGCTGGTTTGCCCTGAAGGGTGTCTCTGATCAGGGTGGGAGTCCCGCTGGGGTGCCTTGGCCAGCCTAGGTGAGGGGCTAAGGGCCTTTTTCAGACTGGCCACACCCCTTCAGGGTGGGGTCCCCACTGGAGTGCCTGGCCAGCCTGTGTGAGGGGCTGATGGCTGTTTACAGGCTGGCCACAGCCCCCAGCTACCCAAACTCCCAGTGAGGCTGGCTGGAAGCAGGTATCTGGGATTTATTTATCTTCTATAATTGAAACTTTATTGCCTTGAGCGGAGACCACAGCCAGCCAGGGCAGGCAGGAAGCTTGGCTTCCTCCATCGCCAGGGCAACCAAGCCTCCTGCTTGCTCCAGCTCCTTGGCTGCCGGCCGCCATTTTGGCTGGTTTAATTTGCATATAGCCGCTCTGATTGGCTGCTGGGCGTGGCTTGGGGTGTAGTGGAGTGACACCAATTCGTATGTTTCTCTTTTATTAGAAGATAGTCCCTATGCTGTACTTTACATCCACATGACTATTTTGTAACTATAATCTGTACTACTTAATCTCTTCTCTTTTTTTCACCCAGCCCAACTGACCTCTCATCTGGCAAGCACCAGTTTTTTCTGTATCTATGTGTCTGTTTTGTTTGTGTAATAGTCTATTTTAATTTGATAACTTAAGTTTGGACGCGTTCTTAAGTTCTACATTTTTACTCACCCCAACTACCTCTATATTTTTGAGCTCACGATTTACATGTTTTTATCTTGTGTACCCATTAACAAATTGCTGTAGTTATTACTTTTGTCTTTTAACCTTCATGCTAATTTTATGTGATTAACCTTTGCAATATTAGATTATTCTGATTTATACTACAATAATTATCTTTGCCTGTGAGATTTATAGTTTCACATGTTTTTGTTACTTATCAGTGCCCTTTCCTCTCAGCTTTAAAACGTCCCTTTAACATTTTTTGTGAGGTCATTCTAATGGTGAACTCTTAGCTTCTGCATGTTTGCAAACCTTTCTCTCTCCTTCACTTCTAAAGGACTTTGCCAGGTAGAGTTTCCTTGGTTTGGAGGTTTTTTTCTTTCAGCGAAGAAAATAGCTGAATAGCATTTCCTTGCCTATCCTATCTAATAAGAGAGTAGTATGGAAATTAACAGTCACTTTGTGGCAAAGATGGCAGCGCCCATAGCCACAAGATGGTAGTGCCCAGTCCCCTAAGCCCCACCACTGTAGTGTCCAGGCCTGTCACCACTCTGGCAGGCTGATCATGGCAGTGTCCAGGCCTATGGACCTCCCACCAGTCAAGGGCTGAGGGGGGCCAGCAGGAAGGCATGACCTGCCCACTCCAGCAGGCTCATGCAGCCTCACCACTCTGCTGCCGCTGCCTCCTCTGCAATGTCCCAGCCTGTCAGCCCCTCCATGAGGCTGAATGCTGAGTCCAGGGGACACACTTAATAATCTTGCTATAATCACTTACTAGTTCCAGCTTTTTACACTGAGTATGTCTACATAAACAATTGTCATCTGAATAAAGTCAATTTTCCTTTTTCCTTCCTGATCTGTTTACTTGTGACTTCTTTTTCTTATTGTATTATCTAGGATTCCCGATACAGTGTTGAAAGGAACAGGGAGAGGAGATAGCCTCCACTTACCAGGAACTTCCAGTTTCTCGCCAGGAAGGATAACGCTAGCAGGTAGGGTTCTTAGAAATGCTCTTCAGCAAGTTGAGGAATTTCCCTTCCATTGCTTATGTGTTCAGTTTTTCTTATGTGTTGGAGTTGGCGCTTTATAAACTCTGCTGGAGGCCAGAGAGGTAGGTAAGAGAGTTATTTGGACAGCGACTCAGAACTGCCTACTGCAACCAAATCGATGGCTGGAGAGTGTAATGGGGACAGACAGGGGGTCAAGACGGAGCAGCTGGCTGGGCATCAGAGCCCCCAAATGAGGACCAAAGCCCGGAGCCTTCGTCAGGAACTCAGAAAGGGTATCAGTTGCCTTTTAGAAGTAGCTCTGACTATACTGTGCAGTGTTCAAATTTAAAATTTTCATGCACAACATAGGCAGACATTCAACAGGTGTTGGCTCGGAGCCACAGACCTACTCACGCGCCGAGTGGAGCTCTGCGGTGTTTCCTTACAGGGACTCGGCGATGAAGTTACCAGATCTGCGCAACGTGACGGTATCACATACTAGAATCGGCATTTTTACGCGGCTTCTCCTGCACTATCTGCTTCTCCCACCCTCCCTTCAATCACAGCGGGCTTGAAAAGCACACTCTTGAGAGGGACTCGACACCGAGGGTCCAGAAAGCCAGCTCCCCTAGTTACTGGCTGCAGAACGTCCGGCAAGCACCCAAAGAACAAAACAGAGCAGCCGACCACGTCCTCGTAGTTGCGGGACTCCAACAAGAGAACGTCGGTGGACAGCACCGGAGCGCGACGCACACGTGGAGGATGTTTCCTGGCACGTCTTCCCCACGCAGGTCCTTCCCAGGACCGCCGGCTGGGCGGATTCTGAGAGCCCTCGAGACTCCGTGGACCAACGTGAGAGAAAAGTGGAGGCGGCGGCGACAGCGGAAGTTCTCTCCCTTTCAAAGCGCCGCCACGCTCCCGGCCTATGAACCCGCTCGGATTTCCGAGTCCACGCCCAGGCCCCACCCACCGCGGACCCGCCCAGCCGCGCGCCAGCCTCTCGCCGCCCGACCCCAGGGCAACCGCTTCCCGTACCCTCCTCCCCGCCCCTTTACCCCACCAATCCTAGACCCGGCATGCATCGCGCCGACCTTTCCCTTCTGCCGACCCCCACTTCCGGTGTCTCTAAATGACAAGCGGCGCGGAGCATTGTGGGTCTGTACACCAGGCGCGGCGGGGGCAGGAAAAGAGAGGAAGCAAACTACCAGCGCGAGCCGGTAGGACGGCCCCTGCGCACGCGCACGGCGGCGGCGGGGGTGAAAAGGGGCGGCGCGTGGCCCAGGGCGAGCGGAGCGGGGCGGGGCCGCGCGGCCTTGGCTAGGAGTCCGCGAGCCGGGAGGGGAGGGGGGCGGCCGAGGAGGAAGTGTCATGGCGTCGGGCCGTGGAGCCTCTTCTCGCTGGTTCTTTACTCGGGAACAGCTGGAGAACACGCCGAGCCGCCGCTGCGGAGTGGAGGCGGACATAGAGCTCTCGTACCGCCAGCAGGCGGCTAACCTCATCCAGGAGATGGGACAGCGTCTCAATGTGTATCCTTTCCCGTGCGCGGCCCTCCACTGCTCACGCCCTGTCCCCTCTACTCGCCGGCTCTCCGGGCCTGGTGCCCCGCGAACATGGCGCCGCTCCTCCCGTGCGCCTCGGCCGCGCCCTACGGGAAGGCGGGCTCGGGCTCGGGCGGCCGCGAGCGGCCCGAGCCGGAGGAGGGGGAGGAAGAGAGGAGCCGGGAGTGCGGGCCGGCGGCCGCGCGTGGTGGCGGCGGCGGGGTGGGAGTGCCGCCCGGCAAGCGGGGAGTCGTCGCGGGGGTGAAGGCAGGAAAGAGGCGGCCGCTCGGGCTCGGGCTCGGGTCCGAGAAGGGGTCGGCAGGGGGGTGCGCGGCGCCGGGGGGCGAGGCTTCGCAGCCGTGGCCCGCGCGCTCGCTCCTGCGCGGCGGGTCCCTCGGTGCCCGGCGCGGTTTGGGACCCGTGCGCGCGCGTGTCGATGTCGGGTTTCGAGCTCAGCCCCGGCTGGTGACCAGCCCTTCCTCGGCTCGTCCGTTTGTGTTCTTGCTGCTTTTCGTTCGTTCTTGTGTGAACGGGAGGGGTTGGGAAAGGACCGTCGGTGGGGAATTTTCCACCACATTTGTGTTCCTCGGACATTTCCTCAACGTTACGTTCCAGCTCACAGCTTACGATAAACACTGCGATTGTTTATATGCACAGGTTTTATATGTACCACTCTTTCACCAAGTTCAATAAAAATGTAAGTACTGTTTTATTGCCTGTTCTTACCGCAACCAGATTTTAACTAAGCCGATACGCGGCGGGGGGTGGGGGGAGGGAGGTTATTGACTTTAATTTTGAGTTTAGTGTTTCACGTGAACAGTAAGGGTAACCCTCCTGATGAACCTTGTGCTTCATTTTGTGATGACAAGCTTCCAAGATTGTGCCGGGCTCTACCGGGTCGTTTGAGCTAAAAGATAAAAAGAAGCATTTCTTTACTCAGAGGATTATTAACCTCGGTGTTTGTTTAAACTTTATGCCTAACATTTCAGTCCTTTCAGATAGCAGCGTACAGTGTAATCTGGGCAAGTCTAGTCATTCTGTTGTACATCGTAATTGTATTTGGATTCACTGTTTCAAAGGTGGTGAATAGGCTTCATTGTAACATCAGTTCGGCATGACCTTTTGCAAGAGTTAAATGTTTGCAGAAATAGTTCACGTGCTAACAGTAATTCCTGTTTATCACACATTAGCAGTAGTTGTCTACTTAAAATTTTGGTGATTCAAACGTCCAATCTTGCTGCAAACATAACCATGTCCGGGGTGTGTGTGGGTGTGGGCGTGTGTGTAATTTTGGAGTAAAACTTACCCTACAATACTAAGGCACTGATTTTGAACATTACCTGTAAATCTTAGCACATTTAGTAATGGCATTCAGTTGAAATTTTTATTTTAAGTTTTGAAAGATGGGAATTTGGTGTCTGTTCTTTTCAGAGTAGCATGCATATTGTGTTGCATATGTTTTAAAAATTGCGTATTGTTTAGAAATATTTAACTCTACCTTAATTCTCACTGTATTTTTTGGTCTTTTTTTTTTATCACAGCTATTTTTAGAATGCTATTCTGAAAGGTGTGTATAGAAAAATGGACCATGGAAGACTATATACTATTTGTGGATTGTCATTAGGATCTTTTTGCTAAGAAAAGCCTTTGAAAAGGTCCTTAAAATTTTGTTTTGGATTGGAAAATTGGAAAGAAAAACTTCATAATTTAGATTAATTCTTGTTTTCATCTCTTCTGATCGTGTCTGATTTGGTTTATTAGATTGGCATATAGGTTTGTCTTGAACAGTATGTATTTGTATACATTTTGGTCTCTTGCATCCTTCGTTGCTTCTACTTTTTCTCTTTTAAATTTGTGTGATTCTTGATCTGTTTCCATTTTCCTAGTATTTCTTGTGCACAGAACTTAGGTCAGTGATGGCGTTATGGAAGAGAGAGGAAGTCTTTTTGGTAATAACATTTACATTGAGAGAATTAAATTTGTATTTAATTTGTCTGCAATGGCAGTAGTGAACTAATGAATACCAATATAAATGTGGCTTTCCTTAAGTAGCCCTGGAAAATGCTTGTAGAAATTGCAAGGCAAAATAGTTTGGAAATTCTTTATGTGGCTACAGATGTCCCATTTGCTGAATCAGGTTTACTTTCTATATCCAGTAAATTCTCTTCCACAAGACTATACTTAGCATTTTGAATCCTCCCTCTTTCATAATTTGTCCCTGTAACATGGTTGGTGTGCTTTGAAACAACCATCTTGCTTACAGCTAAAACTCACAGCTTTAACTTGAAGTTGACTGGTGAACTCCAGGTCATTTGTGTTCTAACTTTCACTATTTTATTTAAACACCATTGTTCAATAAGAAAAGCTAGAATATTAACTTCTATTACACTATTTAATGTCTTTATATGTGAATGGAGGTGAGCTTCAGCATTTTGCATTGACTTGTTATTAGCAGGATAATTGAAATCTGGTGTTAATTTCTGTTTTGAAAAGTAATTTTGCACCATTCATATGTAATTGTTACCTTTTTTCCTTTGCTATTAAATCAAAAGTGGTTTTAATATCTGTGTACGTATACTTACATCAATTGCACAGCCTCACTCTTTTATCTTTTTTTCCCTATTCTTTTAGGGTGAAGGGGGTGGTCTCAAATTGAATGTGAGTCACTTTTAAATTCATACTCCCTCGCATCATTGAGGGAAAAATTTTTTTAGGGTTATAATGGAATGGTATAGTAGAGTAAACTTACAAAAAGCATGAGTCCTCACAAAGTAAACTGAACACCAGTCAATAAATTAAGCCCTAACAGGCTTAAATTTTAAGATGCTGGAGATAAGCTCATTTAATTTTATAATCAATATTATGCATTAATTATATTATATTTTTACTGTTTTGTGGCTTCATTTTCCCACATGGACAAATTTAAAAAGTAAAAATCCTATAAAATTCAAGTTCTGTTGTATTGAAGAATAAAATTAGTTTCAATATGTCTGTGATCCAGAAACTGATTATTGAATTCTATTGTCATTTGCCTTGTAGAGTTGGATCACTGTCAGCAGTAAACTACTTGTATGTGTAATCTAGGTAGATAAATCTACCCTTTGCTCATTGGACACAGTGAGGTTTATGTAATTGGGGTTAGTAATTAAAGAATGTCTTTGCTGGATCAAGCTCAAGATAAATCTAGTAAAGTATAAAAGCCCTGGCACCAACAGTGCCTCCAAGGTGTACACTATAGCAGAGCAGCCTCCCCAAGGTCAACCTTAAGAGTAGATACTGACTGCTTCTCTTAGAAACCCTGCTCATTAATTTGGTTAGACAAGTTTATGATGCATTTGTTTCTTATCTTCTAAGTCTAATGAGTTCTCTAAGATGAGGTTATAGTAAAAAGCACACTCTTCTGAGTACTTTGTTGGCTACAGTCTGTTGTCATAGCACTCACCCTCTACTTTCCTTAGTTCCTTTGCCTTTTTTGAGCTGCAACAATCAAAACTGTACATAATATGCCAAATTTAGGTGAACTGTAATTCTCTTTAAGGTCTCAAGAGTACATCGTTAAGGACAGTATTCAAGACTTGTGATTTTAAGGAGTGACTTATAAGAATGAATCCATCATTTATCTCATTGTCTGTGTTTGATTTTATACATCTAAGTTTTGTTGGTTGGTCACCTTCTACACATAAGCAAATTTGTATTTGCTTATGCTAAAATTTGATTACCACTTTTTGCTTACAATATATATAATCTATCAATTGATTAGGCTCTTGACTAGTAGATAGTATTTGAAAATTGGAGGTTCTCTTATCTGTCTAGAAAAATGCTAACTATCTTTGTTCTTTGATAACATTCTCCCATAATTTTTAACAGCAGTCCTTACAGTAGAAATTTATGACTTTTTAAAGTTAATTGCCTTTTGTGAAAGAAAACATTTGGGGGAAATTGATTAGCTGAAGGGTCTTGTTTAAATTTTTATTGTGAAAACCCTAGATAAAGTTAAATATACAAAGGCCTCCCTAACACACACACTAAAACTAGAAAGTAAGCAATGTAAAGGGAAGGGTTTTTTTGTTTGTTTTCTTTCTCTTTAGCTTTGCTTACTGTTGTATTACTAGTACCTCTCAAAGAACAGATATTCAGCAACTATTTGTCAATAGAACAGATCTAATCTTTTTTTTTTTAATCCTCATCCGAGAATATTTTTCCATTGATATTTTAGAGAGTGGAACGTAGAGATCGATGCTCTGTCCTAAACGGGCTAAGGTGAATGGGTCTAATCTTGTTGCCCACAGCTTTATTAATGAATCCTTACACATTTTCATATATACACACACACACACACACACACACACACACACACACACACACACACACACACACACACACACACTAGGGGCCCGGTGCACAAAAATTTGTGCACTTGGGGTGGAGGGAGTCCCTCAGCCCGGCCTGTGCCCTCTCACAGTCTGGGACCCCTCAGTGGATGTCCTATGATGGCCCCAGTCTGCCAGGCGCCTTTTGTGTGTGTGTGTGTGTGTGTGTGTATGTGTGGCCACTGGGGACCTGCCCCCAGCTGCATCTGAGACTCGGAGCAGTCCTCCTGTGTGTGTCTACCTGCTGGGGACCTGCCACCAGGCACACTGTGGAGGCTTGGAGCAGGCAC